>JAKVIS010004238.1:0-14518 GCA_033119425.1 Bufotes viridis | reverse complement strand
AACAAACCAACCTGATGCTTGGTGCCCCGGAGATTAGGGTGCACCCTGCTGGCCATAAATTGTTGCCTGAAAAAAACTGTCAAGGGGTGGACATACCATCTGTGCAGCCGTTTCAGACGCACAGGAGCCCGGAGGTTGAGCGGAGCCCTTTCCAGCTGAGGGGGTAGAGCTTAGTAGGGCAATAGGGTGGAACTTATTAGTGTGACAAGGGTGGGGCGTAGCGGTGTTTAATGGACCCCAGAAATGTCAAATCTGTCCCTGGTCACAGGCTGAGGAAAAGGCTCCCACCAAAAGCTGATCTGGGGGGATTGTGGTAGTCGGACCCCCAATGATCTGATATTGAGTCCTGGACAAACCCCTTTAAAGGCAATTTACAGTCTCCTAAATACAAATACTGGTCACACTTTTTGTAGATGTAGAAATGTCAAAGCTTCAAAAAGTTTTGCTCTATACTGGGAAGCCAGCTGCGCGCAGCGTCTCTTATTGACATCTGGGTGCAGGGCGTGAGCCCACCGGTCATCTTACTGAGCATGCACCGTGGCTTCAGTGGCATGCACCGCGCATGACTGATGATGTTTATTTTAGGGTACTTTCACACTAGCGTTAGTGCGGATCCGTCTGTTTATTTGCACAGACGGATCCGCACCTCTAATGCAAACGTTTGTATCCGTTCAGAACGGATCCGTTTGCATTAGCTTTAAAGAAAAATGACAAAGTCCAATTACATTGGACGTTTTGAATTACATTGAAAGTCAATGGGGGACGGATCCGTTTTCAAATGCACCATATTGTGTCACTGACAACGGATCCGTCCCCATTGACTTACATTGTAAAAAAAAACGGATCCGTTAGGCTCCGTCTCTTCAGACGGACACCAAAAAGCTGCATGCTGCGTTTTGGTGTCCGCCTCCAAAACGGAATAGAGGCGGAACGGAGCCTAACTGATGCATTCTGAGCGGATCCTTATCCATTCAGAATGCATTGGGGCTTAACTGATCCGTTTTGGACCGTTTGTGAGAGCCCTGAAACGGATCTCACAAACGGAATCCAAAACGCTAGTGTGAAAGTAGCCTTAGGGGAGTTTCTTTACTCACAAACCTACATGCGATAGAGTTAACGTGAGTCGCCCATCGCACGGACGCGCAAGAGAAGATGCGATCCAATCACATGGCCTTAACAACAACAGGCCTTAGGAGGGCATTTCAGCCTTTAAGTATAAAGATTTAGAAAGTAAAGTTTTGGTGATACAATTTATATTTTTTGATATAAAAGCTTTAGGGTACCCTCACACTGGTGTTTTTGTTTTTCGGCATAGAGTTCCGTCGTCGGGGCTCTATGCCGGAAAAAAACGCTTCAGTTGAGATAATAGAACCGCATGCATCTGTTTGAACGGATCCGCTTGTATTAACTTTAACTATTTTTTAACATTGTCAAAACAGATCCGTTTTGACATCCATTGAAAGTCAATGGAGGACGGATCCATTTTCTATTGTGGCAGTTTTGCTCCACATCCCAGGACGGAAAGAAAACCGTAGCATGCCGAGGTATTTTCACCATCCAAAAAACGTTCACATACTGAACGGAAGACATCCTGATGCATCCTGAACGGATTTCTCTCCTTCAGAATGCATGGGGATAATCCTGATCAGTTTTTTTCCGGCATAGAGACCCGACGACGGAACTCTATGCCGGAAAACAAAAACGTCAGTGTGAAGGTACCCTTATACATGCTGCCACCTATTGCTTGCATTGCTGATTTATCTCTGCTGCCCCCTACTGGTGCCTACTGCACATAAATATAGGGGAGTAAGTAATTACCATAGAACACAAACTATGGGGTCATTTAACTTTGGGCATGTACAAGGGAAGACCCCATACATTTGCATCCACCCCAGAGAAGCTTGAAGGCAATTGCTCATGACATTGGTAACTGAGCTGTGTACCGCGGAAGTGAGAATACAGCTGATACATGTCTCCTTAATGGTGTACACGACTTCTATAAGGCTGTTGGTGACAATCAGGGACTACTAATGCTTTCTTTTCCAAAAAGTATGTTATTTGCATGTGCCACTAGGTGGCGCTCAGTGCATGCAGATTTAAATTGAATTTTGCCCTGGGTGCACCCGTGGTTTCTATGTGCACCCTGGCATTTTCTAGTTAGAAAAAAAAACCTCAAAAATAAAAAAGGGGCATGTAGGTTAGGCTACATTGATGAAGAAAAATCATAAAATTATGGATATTTTGCCACAAATTAGATTTTTTGTTTAAACATATCTAAATGCTTTAAATTTATTAAGCAACATGCACTTTTTAGTAGTAAATTATTGGACCAAAAAATATTGGTAAAAATATTGGTTCAAATCACTCCAACTATTTCTGTAAACTTCAACTAGTGCAAAACCATAGGCAGGGAGGAGGAGGAGGAGGAGGAGGATGCAGCTGCAGTTACTTGGTCTATGTGAGATGGCATGCTGCGAGAGGGAAGAGGGAGGAGCAGGCTGGAGGCCTCTGACAAATCTCGTGAGCCTGACAACAACAGCTGGCTCATTTGTAGTGCTTTACTTACCTTTCCCTCTATGAATCTTTCACTCTGTTGTTTGCCTTCTTTAAGGGGTTCTCCAGCATAATGAATATATTAGCAAAAAAATAAATAAATAAATAAAACAAACCACATATTTTGAAACATCCTCTGTTTTGCTGTCAGATATAAAGTGGTGGGACTCTTCCTTGGTCACAAGACTGCTGCAGTCAATCATGGTCTCGTGGCCATGAATGGGCCGGGGGGGGGGGGGGGCTTCACTGACAGTCTGGAGGGGGCCACCAGGAGCCACAGCTCTGTAACAGAGGGTGTACTGACAGATACGTTAGTTTTTTATTTTTATCTTTACTAACATGCTACTGCCTACCATTGATGTTTTAATTATGCTGGACAACCCCTTTAAGAAGCTGAAAGACCAAGGGTGATAAACTAATAAAGGGAAAGATACGTAATATGCTACAGATGAGCCGGCTGTTGTCAGATTCATCAGATTGATCAGAAGCCTCCAGGCTGCTGCTCCCTTTCCCCTCTCACAGCATGCAATCTCAGAATATATAGACTGAGGGAGATTTACTGCATCCCCCCTACTCCCTGTCTATTGTTTTACACTAGATGGATTTTTTGGGGTGCTGAGGAGGTTTTTGAACATTTACAGAGATGAAAAGGAGAACTACAGTCTACTTAAATGGGTTCTCTCACTTTAGAAAATGGCATTTATCATGTAGAGAAAGTGAATACAAGGCACTTACTAATGTATTGTGATTCTCCATATTGCCTCCTTTGCTGACATTATACACCGCTTGTATCCATGGTTATGACCGCCCTGTTATCCAGCAGTGGAGGTCGTGCTTGCACACTATAGGAAAAAAGCGTCGGACTCTCTGGTGGGCAGGATTGCAGGAGTGTACATCGGCTGCCGCATTTTCCTATACTGTGCAAGCACGACCAGCGCTGATGGATTGCAGGGTGGTTGTAACCCCTGGGAATGAGCCGTGTATAATGTGATGGAAAAATGAATCCGGCCAGCAAAGGAGGCAATATGGAGAATCACAATACATTAGTCACTGCCTTGTATTCACCTTCTCTACATGATAAATGCAATTTACTAAAGTGACAAAACCCCTTTAAGGTAAGGCAGAAACTAATTTGGTTTGACATTTTTTTTTTATTTTTAGTGCAAAGAAAGCCTGAAAAACCTCATTCATTTTTTCATGTACTACATATTTTTAGGAGTTTTTATGGCAATTTTATGTAGTTTTGAACCAATAGTGTGTAATAATACATACATTCTTGTGCCCTTTCTGTAGAAGCCATGCAGGCAGGGGCGGATTGGCCGTAGACCTTACAGGTAAATTTCCCGGTGGGCCGATGCCGGCCAGTGGACGTTTTTGGGGATGTATTTTGTGATGGACTGTGGTATTTGGCTCTGTTGGGGTGGTATAATGTGCCACAATATGGTATTGCTGGCCCTGCCTTTCATCAATTTGGATCCGACTACAAAACAAGGCCACTTTTAGTATTGTTTCCAGGGCCACTTTAAGTTTCCAGTCTGCCACTGCATGCAGGGGGAATTATGTCCCCTCCTCTGGTATAATTTTCTCTGTATATCTCTTAAAAAAAAGCCATAAAAGCATTGTGAAAACGCCACACCTATAGCAGAAAAAAAACACTAAAAATGGCATGAGTGTACTGCTTTTCAAAGTTCCCATAGGCGTAGGAGTTCTTTTTTAAAGCTCCAAAAAGATATCTAAAAACAGGGTAAACACTGCAAAAGCTGGAAAAATACTATAAAAAAAAACTGTGTGAAACTAGTCTTACGAAGGTTTAAAAAGTCTTCGATCTCTGTCCTTAAAGGGTTATTCTCATCTCATACTAGGATATGCCATCAATGTCAGATAGGTGCAGGTCCCACCTCTGTGAACGACTCCTATCTCCAGAACGGAGTCCCCCGAAGTGAGTGGAGTTCAGCTGTACATGCCTGGCCACTCTCCCGCACTGCTCTGAAAACAGCGCTGTCTTGGCTAGTCCTAGCAGTCCCATAAAAGTGAATGGAGTGAAGGCTGTGCTTGGCTAGTCTCAGAACTCCCATAGCGATGATTGGAGGGCACGCCTTCCCTGCACAGTGCGCTCTCCTTCATTTTGGGGCACCTCTTTCTGGAGACAGGAGAGGGACTCAGAGGCAGGACCGGCACCTATCTGACATTGATGACATATCCTAGAGATATGCCATCAATGTGTGAGATGAGAAAAACCCCTTTAAGGCCTCATGGACCTGACCGTATGTATTTTCTGGTAAAAAAAAAAGCAGATATGCAAAATACAGGTACTGGCCGTGTGCATCCCGAATTTTTTGCGGAACCAATAATAGAAACGCCTATTCTTGTCTGCAAAACGGACAAGAACACGATGTGGACTATGATTTGTGGGACGGACACACAGATGTAAACAGCACAAGAATAACCCCATAGAAATCAATGGGTCCTTGTCTGAACTGCTAAAAAACATAAATCGGACAGTGGCAAAAAATTTGGTCGTGAGCACGAGGCCTTAGAATATCTATAAGTAAGTGTATATGGTGCCTGTGCTCTTTATAAAGCTTCTTTGAATCCTTAATCTCTGACAGAGGACAAAGGCCTCCCTTTTTCTTTTCTATTATGTACAGTATACGGCTTTTAGTCTTTCTGTAGCTGTCTTGAAGAAATGATTGCTTTTATACCATTCACATTGTGTACAACACTGGTTTAGGAATGTAAACATAATTCAATACAGTCCACTCTGCCTGCGGAGATCACACTATTGTACAGCATACAGAAAAGTCTGCACAGCAATATCCAAGGGTTTTATTCAGACTTTGCAAAAGTTGCAGAAAACTTTGAAGTGTTTGGGAACTACTGCAATGTGTCATATTCTCTCCCGAATAATAAAGTCTGGGGAATAAAAGGACAATGCAACAGCACTCTGCAGACACAAATAAAGTACAGCATTCTGGTGCTAATGCTACGCTTATTGTGCAAATTAGAGACTCTTGGCAAATAAAAAATCTTTTGGGCCCGTTTGCCAAACGTCAAGGCGATCTCTATCAAACGGGAACCTAACACTAAATACTACCTGTTATGTGCCATAATGGCCACCATAAAATTTAGGGAGTGCAGGTTTCACATGCATGCTGGGTCCACTCTGCTTTTTACCATTTTTGGTGCCATAATGGCCTCCAGGGATGCAGGTACCAACATGCATGCTGAGCCCACTCTATACTTCTCCTGGTGCCAAATGGCTTCCAATGAATACAATGAGAGCAGGCTACAGCTTTATACTTACTCTGATTAAAATCAGCATATGGGGTAGACAGGCCGGTCAGTGGTGCAAGACCAACTGGAGTCAGCCACACCTCCAGCTCCAGTACAACTGCAAAAAAGGGGGTCAGTCAGCACCTCCCAATGTACAGGTGCACGCTACCATTGCTAGAAACCCAAAGAAAAAAAGTACAATGCAACAGCACTCTGCAGACACAAATAAAGTACAACAATGCCATAATTATAGAAAACATTCTGGGAGTGCAGGTTCCACATGCATGCTGGGTCCACTCTACTCCAGTTAGTCTTGCACCATTGACTTGCCTGTCTGCCCCATAGGCTGATTTTAATCAGAGTAAGTATAAAGCTGTAGTCTGCTCTCATTGTATTCATTAGGTAAAAAGGTAAATAAAAAAGGAAAAAGATTTTCAGGCGCTGCTTGGCTGGAGACAAAGGACTTGGGTAGTACTGAAAAATACTGCTTTTATTATGTCAACGCGTTTCGGGGGTTTGCTTCCCCCTTCGTCAGGACAATGTAAAAAATGCAGACATGATACAAACTTACATGCGGTTTTAAAAAGACATTTTGGCGCGCTCTGTGCGTGCAGGGGGAGGGAGGGAGGGAGGGGAGGGGGGCCACGCCTTTCGGCGGGACTAACTATCTGTTTAGGTATCTATGGGCATGGGATTCCAGAGGAAATACGGGGTGTGGTCCGCCCCTAATGACGTCAGCTAGTGACGTATGGGATTTCCCTGGGCTTCCCTGAGGCGGCTCATATTCTTATGTGTGGAGTTGGGGCTGTCGTATTGCGATTGGCACGCCCACTGTTCACATCCACACCCTCCTAAGCTTCAGAGGTACCGCCGTTCGTTCAAAGAGATAGATATCTAGTAATTATGTCGCTTGTAGTTCGGCACAGTTGAATGTGCAGTGATTTAAAATGGGAGCTGATTGTACTATTTAAAATTCGCCAGGTGAGGTGTGGATTAGAAAAAGTACATATAGAGAACGCAAGGGGACTTTGAGGGGACATTTGTGGAAATAAAATGTAGAGTGGAATGGAATAGGTGAACAATGTACACATATACATACACAAATATGAGTATATCAGTAAAAATAAAAATAAAAAAGTTGATAATAATGGAGTAAGTGAACTATGTATAAAATACACACACATATATATATGTACATACACGCCCATATGTATATATACACATACATATGTATAAGCGTACTCGCTAGAAGATGTTGATTACAGGATTGTTTCACTCATTTCATTTAAACCGTACGGGGTCAAGGTGTCTAGTTGGTATATCCAGAAGACCTCACGTTTTGCAACTTGTCAAAGCGGTTGAGGGGTTTTCTGGGATTTGTTCTATTGGGGTTACTTTTATGGTATGTTTACTTTTTCACGGACAGTAGTACAGTGTCGAGATAAGCTGTGTTTTAGGTATCCACGCTGTATGTTAGATCTGTGCTGATTCATACGACAATGTAGGGCCTGTGTGGTGCGGCCCACGTATTGTAGGCCACATGCGCATTCAATTAGATATATGATATAGGTGGATTGGCATGTCAGGTGTTGTTTTATTGGAAACGTCATCCCATTTCTATTTGACTTAAACATTGTTTGGTTATGTGTAATAATATGGCAGCATAAGCATCGTTTCGATCTACATTTGTAGCTCCCAGTTATGGATGGAGTGGTTTGACTATTTTGTTCTTTTATATGCTGTTTTGGTTTGCTGGGAGCTAAGATGCTCTTAATAGTGGGGGCCCGTCTGTAAGTGATTTTTGGATTTCGGGGTAGATGTTTAGATAGGTGAGGGTCACCCAGTAGTATATGCCAGTGTTTGGCAAGGATATCCCTAACATTTTTGTTGGAGGTACTGTATTGTGTGACAAAATTTACTCGAAATTCATCTACTTGATTTTCATTGGATACCGTGAGGCATTCTTCCTGGGTGGTAGATATGGTTTTTTTCATTGCGTTTTTTAGAAGTTGTGCTGGGTAATTTTTGTCAGAGAATCGTTTCTGTATGATGTTCGGTAAACATAAGTAAAAACCTTACTAACCTAATAAAAGAAGCATTCACTAGTGGATACATAAATAAAAAATAAAACAATTTTCTACTACCAAAAACCCCATGTAACCCATATTTTTACCACTTGCCAAAAATTCATAAGTGCCTAGAAAATCCACCTGGTAGGCCGATCATCTCAAACACAAAGTGTGCAACTAGTAACCTATCCCAGTACATGGATATACACTTACAACAATATGTTAAAAATCTTCCTAGTTATCTCCACGACTCTAGCCAGCTCATTAGGGAACTAACAACCATAAGCTGGCAAGAGTCATACGCCTTCCTAACAATGGACGTTACATCCCTCTACACCAATATTAGACACGATCTGGGTCTGGAGTGTGTCAAATCAGTTTTGGAACGTGATATCAACCTCAAACCCCCCCCCCCAAATAAATTTCCTATTAAACAGTTTACGCTTCATCCTGGAAAACAACTATTTTATCTATAATGGGAACATATACCACCAGTGTAAAGGGACCGCCATGGGGACTCGGGTAGCGCCGTCCTTCACCAATCTCTTTATGGGGGAGTTCGAGGGAACCCACATAACTAACCATCCAACATATAAAAATCAGATTGTATACTTCAAGCGATACATAGATGACGTGTTCATCAGTTCATCATATGGAACGGAGATGAGACCACTGCAACAGCATTTAGCCAGTCTCTAAATACCACAGAATGGGGCATCACTTTCAGCCCCAAGTTCAGTAAGATAGAAATAGAATTTTTAGACATTCTAATTTCTAATAATAATAATACCATATCTACTAAAACTTACTTCAAATCCGTGGATACGAATAGCTACATACATTACTCAAGTTTTCATCATAAAAAATGGCTCCAAAATATCCCATACAGTCAATATAAAAGAATAAGGCGAAACTGCACAAACAAAAAAGATTTTTTACAACAAGCACGCATCATACAGAAACGATTCTCTGACAAAAATTACCCAGCACAACTTCTAAAAAACGCAATGAAAAAAACCATATCTACCACCCAGGAAGAATGCCTCACTGTATCCAATAAGAATCAAGTAGACGAATTCAGAGTAAATTTTGTCACACAATACAGTACCTCCAACAAAAATGTTAGGGATATCCTTGCCAAACACTGGCATATACTACTGGGTGACCCTCACCTATCTAAACATCTACCCCGAAATCCAAAAATCACTTACAGACGGGCCCCCACTATTAAGAGCATCTTAGCTCCCAGCAAACCAAAACTGCATTTAAAAGAACAAAATAGTCAAACCACTCCATCCATAACTGGGAGCTACAAATGTAGATCGAAACGATGCTTATGCTGCCATATTATTACACATAACAAACAGTCAAATAGAAATGGGATGACGTTTCCAATAAAACAACACCTGACATGCCAATCCACCTATATCATATATCTAATTGAATGCGCATGTGGCCTACAATACGTGGGCCGCACCACACAGGCCCTACATTGTCGTATGAATCAGCACAGATCTAACATACAGCGTGGATACCTAAAACACAGCTTATCTCGACACTGTACTACTGTCCGTGAAAAAAGTAAACATACCATAAAAGTAACCCCAATAGAACAAATCCCAGAAAACCCCCTCAACCGCTTTGACAAGTTGCAAAAACGAGAGGTCTTCTGGATATACCAACTAGACACCTTGACCCCGTACGGTTTAAATGAAATGAGTGAAACAATCCTGTAATCAACATCTTCTAGCGGGTACGCTTATACATATGTATGTGTATATATACATATGGGCGTGTATGTACATATATATATGTGTGTGTATTTTATACATAGTTCACTTACTCCATTATTATCAACTTTTTTATTTTTATTTTTACTGATATACTCATATTTGTGTATGTATATGTGTACATTGTTCACCTATTCCATTCCACTCTACATTTTATTTCCACAAATGTCCCCTCAAAGTCCCCTTGCGTTCTCTATATGTACTTTTTCTAATCCACACCTCACCTGGCGAATTTTAAATAGTACAATCAGCTCCCATTTTAAATCACTGCACATTCAACTGTGCCGAACTACAAGCGACATAATTACTAGATATCTATCTCTTTGAACGAACGGCGGTACCTCTGAAGCTTAGGAGGGTGTGGATGTGAACAGTGGGCGTGCCAATCGCAATACGACAGCCCCAACTCCACACATAAGAATATGAGCCGCCTCAGGGAAGCCCAGGGAAATCCCATACGTCACTAGCTGACGTCATTAGGGGCGGACCACACCCCGTATTTCCTCTGGAATCCCATGCCCATAGATACCTAAACAGATAGTTAGTCCCGCCGAAAGGCGTGGCCCCCCTCCCCCTGCACGCACAGAGCGCGCCAAAATGTCTTTTTAAAACCGCATGTAAGTTTGTATCATGTCTGCATTTTTTACATTGTCCTGACGAAGGGGGAAGCAAACCCCCGAAACGCGTTGACATAATAAAAGCAGTATTTTTCAGTACTACCCAAGTCCTTTGTCTCCAGCCAAGCAGCGCCTGAAAATCTTTTTCCTTTTTTATTTACCTTTTTACCTACCTGTTACCGCTTTACAAGTGGAAGGAACAAGAGGCTGCAGCAAGGCATAACCCCGGACGCTGGTCGGGCAATACCAGCAGAGCACTACAAGCGGTTGTGACTTCCTCACAACCGCATCTGGTAAGGATATATATTTTTGTTATACTCCCTATACAAAACGGTACCACACAGGAGGCGCTGTCCCCTTCTCTCCTTTTTTCTATTTATCTCATTGTATTCATTGGAAGCCATTGGGCACCAGGAGAAGTATAGAGTAGGCTCAGCATGCATGTTGGTACCTGCATCCCTGGATTTATTGGAGGCCGTTATGGCACCAAAAATGGTAAAAAGCAGAGTGGACCCAGTATGCATGTGGAACCTGCACTCCCTGAATTTTACGGTGGCCATTAGGGCACATAACAGGTAGTATTTAGTGTTAGCTTCCCGTGTGATAGAGATCACCTTGACGTTTGGCAAACGGGCCCAAATATTGTTGCACAAAATGTATTTGCCAAGAATCTCTAATTTGCAAAGTAAGAGTAGCATTAGCACCAGAATGTTTTCTAAAGTTATGGCATTGTTGTACTTTATTTGTGTCTGCAGAGTGCTGCTGCATTGTCCTTTTTTTCTTTGTGTTTCTAGACATGGCAGCGTGTACCTGCACTTTGGGATGTGCTGACTGACCCCCTTTTTTTTAAGTCTGGGGAATGACACAGCAGCAGAGACCACAAAGACATCAAACCCCTGACCGCCCAGCAGCAGGAAAGAATAAGAGTCTGCCCGCCGCTGACAGTTGAACATAAATGTAGCAAAATATCAAAGAGAAGCACCAAAGTAATCGAGAGGTGCACTCCTGAAGTCAGAGTCAGAACTGCACAAAGCTCCAACACAAAACCAATTAAGAGTGTCTTCTCACTCTGCAGATTTTGTTCCAGAAATTTCCACGACAAAAAAATCCGTTCAATTCACCTGAATGGGGATTTCAGAAATCCATGAGGATAGGTCATCAGTTAAAGAATGTGTCCCTCCTTTTTTAATGGTGCTGTAGGCAGCCACCCATTCCGCCTACCCCTTGTCCTTCCCCAGGGCTTTAAAATAAAACTTTTTCCATTTGCATGCATAGGGCTAAACAAACAGGTAATGTGTGGATCCTCTAAAACACAGTCAGTTTGGCGCTGGCTAGCCTGAAGTTTGGAGTCTAAGGAATCTCCCTGTTCTTCAGCCTTAGGTCCTACAAGGAGGCATGAACTTTCCTCATCAGATTCCAAGGTCATGCCTCAAACTAGTCAATTAGTTACTGATGGAACATTATCATGGTCCTTTGTTGATCAAAGAGTTTTATTCTTCAGTTTCATAATGATTTTAATTTTATCCCAGGCACTGCATATTTATTCCTGGTTTACATGCCAGAACTTTCCGCCTCTGTTCTTGGCATCACTGCATCCTGGCAGGATGTTTACATGCAGAACTTCCTGTTTTCCTCAGCTTCCTGAAGAATTTTCTGACCAATCCCAGCATGCTTTGCTCTGTAATGTTTCACAGGGCTTGCTTTGCTTAGCTAACACAGTGAGGGGATGTGTAAGGGATTTGACTACAGCACAGACAACAAGCCCTGAGACATTACAGAGCAAAGCATGCTGGGATTGGTTACAGAACCCAACAGGAAGCTGAGAAAAACAGGAAGTTCTGCATGTAAACATCCTGCCAGGATGCAGTGATGCAGAGAGCAGGGGAAGGAATGCACTGACAGGAAAAACAGGTTTATGGAGAAAAATATATATGGTGTTTGAGGTAGTCTGAACAGATGATGAAAAATTCAATATGCGACCAGAGAACCCCTTTAAAGATGTTACTCTTAGAAGCTTCATAGGGCAATAGGGCTTCATAGATATCTTCCGTGCCTAATATGAAGCAAATGAGGTGTTTATCAGCTCCTGCTGCCAACTACAGTTCAGCTGCTTCACAAAATGTCATTGAAGTGATGGAAATAACAGTATTGCTTTCAGATTAACACATCAAACTCTCGTCAGGGATGAGCTTAGGTGCAGGCAGCTGACAAAAACTATTTAAATCGACTTGGAATGGACCCAACTGTTTTCAAACATTTACTTAAACAACTCGAAGCTACTGCAGAATACTTAAACTGTAAAATATGTGTCTCTAGTGATTTCTGTGCCAAACCTTCCAGGGTCTTCAGTCAATGGCAGATAGAAAATATATCAGAACAAGAAGTATACAAACTGTCCACAATATATAACTTTCATCCTACACCGCAACTTAAGGTCATGCATTGAGAAGATCCATAAATATTGACTTTAGCTCCCAACATGAACCAGAATGAAGTACAGATTATGTATAATCTTCAGTTGAGAAATATGTTCAGCTTTTACCAAGTAGAAGAGTATAATTACTATAATACTGCCTCCTATGTACAAGAATATAACTACTATAATACTGCTCCTATGTACAAGAATATAACTACTATAATACTGCTCCTATGTACAAGAATATAACTACCATAATACTGCCTCCTATGTACAAGAATATAACTACTATAATACTGCTCCTACGTACAAGAATATACCTACTATAATACTGCTCCTATGTACAAGAATATTACTACTATAATACTGCCCTTATGTACAAGAACATAACTACTATAATACTGCTCCTATGTACATGAATATAACTAATATTATACTGCTCCTATGTATAAGAATATAACTACTATAATACTGCCTCCTATTTACAAGAATATAACTACTATAATACTGCTCCTATGTACAAGAATAGAACTACTATAATACTGCTCCTATGTACAAGAATATAACTACTATAATACAGCTCCTATGTACTAGAATATGACTACTATAATACTGCCTCCTATGTACAAGAATATAACTACTATAATACTGCTCCTATGTAAAAGAATATAACTACTATAATACTGCTCCTATGTACAAGAATATAACTACTATAATACAGCCCTTATGTACAAGAACATAACTACTATAATAATGCCTCCTATATACAAGAATATAACTACTATAATACTGCCTCCTATGTACAAGAACATAACTACTATAATACTGCTCCTATGTACATGAATATAACTACTATAATACTGCACCTATGTACAAGAATATAACTACTATAATACTGCTCCTATGTACAAGAATATAACTACTATAATAATGCCTCCTATGTACAAGAATGTAACTACTATAACACTGCTCCTATGTACATGAATATAACTACTATAATACTGCCTCCTATGAACAAGAACATAACTATTATAATACTAGCCCTATGTACAAGAACATAACTACTATAATAATGCCTCCTATGTACAAGAATATAACTACTATAATACTGCCTTCTATGTACAAGAATATAACTACTATAATACTGCCTCCTATGTACAAGAATATAACTATTATAATACTGCTCCTATATACAAGAAAATAACTACTATAATACTGCTCCTATGTACAAGAATATAACCACTATAATACTGCCCCCTATGTACAAGCCTATAACTACTACAATACTGCCTTTTATGTACAAGAATATTACTACTATAATACTGCTCCTATGTACAAGAATAAAACTACTATAATACTGCCTCCTATGTACAAGAATATAACTACTATAATACTGCCTCCTATGTACAAGAATATAACTACTATAATACTGCCTCCTATGTACAAGAATATAACTACTATAATACTGCTCCTATGTACAAGAATATAACTACTATAATACTGCTCCCATGTACAAGAATATAAGTACTATAATACTGCCTCCTATGTACATGAATATAACTACTATAATACTGTTCCTATGTACAAGAATATAAGTACTATAATACTGCCTCCTATGTACAAGAATATAACTACTATAATACTGCCTCCTATGTACATGAATATAACTACTATAAAACTGCTCCTATGTCCAATAATGTAATTACTATAATACTGTTCCTATGTACAAGAATATAACTACTATAATACTGCTCCTATGTGCAACAATATAACTACTATATTACTGCTCCTATGTACAAA
>JAKVIS010004237.1:0-14528 GCA_033119425.1 Bufotes viridis | reverse complement strand
TGGTCTAAAATATAAAAATAAATAAATAAATGCTTTTTAAATCCTGGTTCACATTCACTCAGATTGGTCTCCTGCCTAGTTCACCAAACAGCATCTCAGCGGAGGCCAGTGGGCCAAAATGGGCGAGTTTACTACCATGTTCACAAGTTGTTCATTTGTTTGTCGCGATAAGGTACTTCGCTTAGCAAATTTGCAAAGCCTCAGGCTCTTGTTTTTATCCCATCTCTCTTAAGTGTTTTATTTATGCACATTGTTCGGATTACTAATGTCTATATTTTCAATGCCTGTTGGCAGTTATGTGTCTTTTAGGCCACTTTTAGCCAATCCAATCATCCAAGTTGCCACCTATCCCATCAGGTCTGGCTCAAGCATTAATTACTTCTCATCACTGTCACGTCATTCAGATCAGTCTCTTGGCTCCGCGGGCCTGATGACTACTTCATCCTTATGGTTTGGGAGCCACTTGACTGTCCCGGCCTCATGGCTCCTGGGGCCCTATGACTGCTTTGGCTCCGGGGGGCCCTACGCCTGCTTTGGCCCCATGGCTCCGGGGGCTCTACTACTGCTTCAGCCCCATAGCTCTGGGGGGCCCTATGACTGCTTCGGCCCCATGGCTCCGGGGCCCTATTACTGCTTCGGCATCATGGCTACGGGGGGCTCAATGACCGCTTCGGCACCATGGCTCCGGGGGCCCTATAACTGCTTCGGCCCCATGGCTTCGGTGGACCGATTCGGCCCATTGGCTTCGGTGGACCGATGACCGCTTCAGCCCTATGGCTTCGGGGGACAGATGACCGCTTCGGCCCCATGGCTTCGGGGGACTGATGACCCCTTTGGCCCAATGGCTTCGGGGGACCAACAACCGCTTTGGTCCCATGGCTTCGGGGAACCGATGACTTGTTTTCAGTCCTGCCTGGCTGATTGCATGGTTGGTTGACCATCTATGCTTCCAGGCTGATTGGCATATCTGCTTCCCTGATCACCTGCATACGGCCCAGGGTTTTTAAACTAAAGTCTGTCGCCTGCGGAGTTCAGTCAGGTTCACTTTTTACTCGCCTAACTTTCCTGCTACATTATGTTCTTTAGGTGTTACACTTTTATTAATGTCCATTGTCTGCCATGCTCCAGGATCACAATTCAATTACTGGAGCTCAAGTCTTTAGGGTCACCTGCCATGTTGGTCAGGTCACATTTTCCAACTATATTCGCCTGTCACGGTATTCGGGTCACGTAGGTTCAGTTTAGGTTCCGCCTGCCATGTTAACCAGGCCCACTGTTCAATTGCCAGCACGTTATTGAGGCCACATGTTAGTCATAATTTCCTGTTGTCTGCTAATTCATGTACAGTATGTTCATATGCATTCATATTCTCTTCTACTCAATTCAGGCTCCCCTGTCCGTATCACCGTACCGCTGGACAGTCCTCTTCATTTCACTCTTCATCACTGCTAGTCCCCTCGGCTAGACATGATTTATTATCGCACTGCTTCATTCTGCCGCACAGTCCTATTTCCTTGGCTGGTCTCTCCTCATTGTCGCATAGCTTTTCTACAGGACTTTCCTTTCATGGCACCGCCCCCCCTGCTGGTCTCTCCTCTTAGTTGCCCTGCTCCCTCTGCCATTACACTGGTCTTATCGCACGGCTCCCTCTGCTGGAGAGTCTTTTTTCTGCACGGCTCCATTCGCTGGACAGTTGGACATGCCTTCTCTGCTGGTTATTGGTCATTACTGCATTGCTCCCTCTACTGGTCAGTCTTCTTTACCATACGACTCCCTCTGTTGGACAGTGGTTTTCCGTACGGCTTCTCTTCCGGTCGCTCCTCATTGCTGCGCTGCTTCCTCTGCTGTTCACTCCTCGTGGCCGTTCCGCTCCCTCTGAAAGCAGCGATCACAACTGCAGGTGCAGGTCATGCCGGAGGAAAAACAAGTAGGGTAATTCCCTCTAGCATTTCAGTCCTTGTTCATAGTCGAACATATCTCATCACCCAAGTTCCCGCACAAAGTCTTTTTGTCTTTTACTACATCTAGGAATTTGTTTCGCCCGTAGCTTTGTTGCAAAATTTTGTATTCCCTCACTCATGGGAGGGCATAGACAGGATATATACGATGTCTCCCTAGCTTCTTGCCATACTAAACCCAGACTCTACAACACATCGAATCGACCATTTCCTCATGGTAGATTCAGATACCAGGTCGGACTTCCTGTCTCAGCATTAAACCAATTCTCAGGGGTTCATAGAAGAACAACGCAGGGACCATGGCAAGCAGATGATGTCTGGGAAACTATTCAAGGATTCCCTTTCTACTTCCATGGTTTCTTTTGCCCCCTCACTTCCTGTATAGTCTAGGCAGTTAGGTTTCTCTTTCGGTTCCACAAACTCCGGAGGCCAAGGAAATTGTCAGTACTAGAACCACAGTTCACCAGGTTCAGTTAATATTTCATTCTCCATTCCCCAGAGTATTCCCGATCCTTCATTCCGCTTTGGGGCAGTATCTGCAATATCGAGCATCATGCCTCCGGTTTCGTCATTTGCAAGCTGTAATGTAGGTCTCCTTATGGTTTTGCCTCATCCATCCCGAACGTGTGGTCAAGATTGCTGATGCCTTGCAGTTAATCGGGGATTTGTTTGCACATTCCATTGAGTTTCTTCTATAACCTACTTGGCTTGGATTTTGCCCCCTTTTTAGGCCAACCCACGGCTATGGCTAAGGGCACACTTCAAGCCATTAAGTTAGGTTAGCTAGCATACTTCTAGCCGGGTTAGGTTGTTATTGATGTTTATCTCCCTAGGGTTCATCAAACATTGTCAGCAGTTGCCATGACCACAAATATAAAACACTATTTTTATCCGTCTTCTTCCTGAACGAATCAGTAGTGAGATGACCCTGTTCATCCTTGATAATAAGAGAATTCAAAAAGCTAACTTTGTGTTTATCACAGGTTATAGTGCACCTTACATTATACTAGTGCACATCCACCAGCACAAAAAAAAAAAAAGAAGAAATACCTAAATCCCAATTTCAGAGAATTAGACGGATTGTTGCTGACCCTTTAACACAAGACTTGAGACTATATGAGATGTCAGAGAGTTTTTCAGAGAGAGGGTGCCCCAGGCCCCTTTTGGACAAAGCTAGATTAGGTTCTCCATCTCGGGATATGGGAGGGACCAAACAGTCAAGACTCACTTTTATACACAGATTCCACCCATATAATGTGCATATTGACAACATAGTCAGAAAACACTGGCATATCCTAACTAAGGCCAATCCGAGTGTAGAAGAATTCAAAAATCCACCATTAATCTGTAACAAGAAAAATTCTAGTCTTAGGGATAAACTGGTGCGTGCGGATTTTGGAAGCAAAAAAGTCACATTGAGACAGAGCGCATTGAAGAAAGTGAAAAGAGGCACATTCCCGTGCTTCCACTGTCTTCAATGTTCACACATTATTAAGGGTTCAGAATTCTACAATCCCCATACAGGCCAACCCTTTAAAATAGATAGTTTCTTCACATGTGATTGAAAAAATGTGATCTATTTAATAAAATGTCTGTGCGGCCTGGCATATGTGAGAGAAACAATGTAGACAATGAGGATAGGATTTGCAAACACAAGTCGACCATACGAACCCAACATTTACTGCTACCATTACCGTATCACTTTGACAAATATAAACATTCAGTGTCGCAGCTGAGGTTTCTGGTCCTGGAGCAGGTTACTAGACCAAGAAGAGGAGGTGACATAAAAAAAACTCCTACTCCGTAGGGAGGCATACTGGATACACACTCTTAATACACTGCACCCAAAAGGTTTAAACCGTGATTACAAGGTTGTAGATTGGAACATTTAGTAATGCTCCTGTCTCATGTGGTTACTTATGTTACTTATGTACTTTGTTTGTTTCTGTTTCCTTTCTAGACCCAATTGACACGTTGATCCTGAGCTAGAAAGATAATACCTATTTTGTTTACCTTTTCTGAAATGAAAACTGATTTGTTTATTGGTGCTGGGCTTGTCTCCACCCCTTGAAGGGTGGATGACATCACTTTGATTGGAATGAGATACACCCTATATAAAGTGGTTTAAGTTAATTATGTACCTACTGATAAAGGCAGTGTGCCGAAACGCGTTATTAGAATATAATTATTCAATAAAGAAGAACTCTATCTACTTTCAAATACCATTGTCGTTGCTGGGATTCTTACATATTGGCTGAACGTGGAGCTCTGCTCCTTTCCGCAGCAACGCTTCTCTGAACGAGTGCTGGCTTTTTTGGTTTCAGTATTGGTTGTAGAACACCACAGATTTTGGACACTATATTATGCCCAGATTATTGGAATTTTTAATACAGACAGTGTTTTATGATGCAGGACAGTATTGGTTACAGAGAACACCACAGATTATGGACACTAGATTGACCCATATTATTAAAGCGTCAGTCTGTGGATGATGTACAGTAAATGTCACTAACAGAGATGAGCGAACACCTGGAGGTTCGGGTTCGAGAAGCTCGGCCGAACTTCCCGAAAAAGTTCGGGTTCGGGATCCGGAACTTTATCCCGAACCCCATTAAAGTCAATGGGGACCCGAACTTTTAGTCACTAAAAAGCCTGTAAAATAGTCCAGGAAAGGGCTAGAGGGCTGCAACAGGCAGCAAAATGTAGGTAAATGCCCTGCAAACAAATGTGGATAGGGAAATGAATTAAAATAAAATAAAATAAATAAAAATTAACCAATATCAATTGGAGAGAGGTCCCATAGCACAGAATCATGCGTCATATCACCCACCACTGGAGAAGGCCACTTTCAGTTATTTCGGCCCCAGCACCCAGACAGAGGAGAGAGGTCCCACAGCAAGGAATCATGCGTCATATGACCCACCAATGGAGAAGGCCACTTTCAGTTATTTCGGCCCCAGCACCCAGACAAAGGAGAGAGGTCCCACAGCAAGGAATCATGCGTCATATCACCCACCACTGGAGAAGGCCACTTTCAGTTATTTCGGCCCCAGCACCCATACAGAGGAGAGAGGTCCCACAGCAAGGAATCATGCGTCATATCACCCCACCACTGGAGAAGGCCACTTTCAGTTATTTCGGCCCCAGCACCCAGACAGAGGAGACAGGTCCCACAGCAAGAAATCATGCATCATATCACCCACCACTGGAGAAGGCTACTTTCAGTTATTTCGGCCCCAGCACCCAGACAGAGGAGAGAGGTCCCACATCAAGGAATCATGCGTCATATCACCCACCACTGGAGAAGGCCACTTTCAGTTATTTCGGCCCCAGCATCCAGACAGAGGAGAGAGGTCCCACAGCAAGAAATCATGCGTCATATCACCCACCACTGGAGAAGGCCACTTTCAGTTATTTCGGCCCCAGCACCCAGACAGAGGAGAGAGGTCCCACAGCAAGGAATAAAGCATCATATCACCCATCACTGGAGAAGGCCACTTTCAATTATTTCGGCCCCAGCACCCAGACAGAGGAGAGAGGTCCCACAGCAAGGAATAAGGCATCATATCACCCACCACTGGAGAAGGCCACTTTCAGTCACTTAGGCTCATCACCCAGACAGAGGAGAGAGGACACACAGCAAGGAATCATGCGTCATATCACCCACCACTGGAGAAGGCCACTTTCAGTTATTGAGGCCCCAGCACCCAGGCAGAGGAGAGAGGTCCCACAGCAAGGAATAAGGCGTCATATGAACCACGACTGGAGAAGGCCACTTTCAGTTATTTCGGCCCCAGCACCCAGACAGAGGAGAGAGGTTCCACAGCAAGGAATCATGCGTCATATCACCCACCACTGGAGAAGGCCACTTTCAGTTATTTCGGCCCCAGCACCCAGACAGAGGAGAGAGGTCCCACAGCAAGGAATAAGGCGTCATATGACCCACCACTGGAGAAGGCCACTTTCAGTTATTAGCCCCAGCACCCAGACAGAGGAGAGAGGTCCCACAGCAAGGAATCATGCGTCATATCACCCACCACTGGAGAAGGCCACTTTCAGTTATTTAGGCCCTGGCGCCCAGATTGAGGAGAGGCTCATTCAACTTTGGGTTGTACCGCAAGATCATGGTAAAGTTAAAAAAATGAGGATTCAATAAAGAAGTGCCCCGGAGTACAAGAATACATGGTTGAGGGGGAGGCAGTTATAAATGTCTATTCTGCACAAGGGAGGCACAGGTCCTGTGGGATCCATACCTGGTTTATTTTTATGAACGTCAGCTTGTCCACGTTGGCTGTGGACAGGCGGCTGCGTTTGTCAGTAATGATGCCCCCTGCCGTGCTGAATACACATTCAGACAAAACGCTGGCCGCCGGGCAGGCCAGCACCTCCAAGGCATAAAATGCTAACTCTGGCCACGTGGACAATTTGGAGACCCAGAAGTTGAATGGGCCGAACCATCAGTCAGTACGTGGAGGGGTGTGCAGACGTACTGTTCAACCATGTTAGTGAAATGCTGCCTCCTGCTAACAAGTTCTGTATCAGGTGGTGGTGCAGTTAGCTGTGGCGTGGAGACAAAACATTTCCACATTTCTGCCATGCTAACCCTGCCCTCTGAGGAGCTGGCTGTGACACAGCTGCGTTTGAAACCTCTTGCTCCTCCTCTGCCTTCGCCTTGGGCTTCCACCTGTTCCCCTGTGACATTTGGGAATGCTCTCAGGAGCGCATCTACCAGTGTGCGCATGTACTCGCTCATCTTCCTATCACGCTCCAGTGCAGGAAGTAAGGTGGGCACATTTTCTTTGTACCGGGGATCCAGCAATGTGGCAACCCTGTAGTCCGCACATGTTAAAATGTGGGCAACTCTGCTGTCGTTGCGCAGGCACTGCAGCATGTAGTCGCTCATGTGTGCCAGGCTCCTCAGAGGTAAGGACAAGCTGTCCTCTGTGGAAGGCGTATCGTCATCGTCCTCCGTATCCCCCAACCACGCACCAGTAATGGGCCTGAGCTGTGTCGTGTGCCACCCTGCTGTGAACCTGCTTCATCCTCATCCTCCTCCACCTCCTCCTTAGCCTCCTCGTCCTCCAGTAGTGGGTCCTGGCTGGCCACATTTGTACCTGGCCTCTGCTGCTGCAAAAAAACTCCCTCTGAGCCACTTCTAACAGACTGGCCTGAAAGTGCTAAAAATGACCCCTCATCCTCCTCCTCTTCCTCCTCCTCCTCCTCCTGGGCCACCTCCTCTTCCATCATCGCCCTAAGTGTTTTCTCAAGGAGACATAGAAGTGGTATTGTAACTCTGATAACGGTGTCATCGCAACTGGCCATGGTGGTGGAGTACTCGAAACAGCGCAACAGGGCACAAAGGTCTCGCATGGAGGCCAAGTCATTGGTGGTGAAGTGGTGCTGTTCCGCAGTGCGACTGACGCGTGCGTGCTGCAGCTGAAACTCCACTATGTCCTGCTGCTGCTCGCACAGTCTCTCTAGCATGTGCAAGGTGGAGTTCCACCTGGTGGGCACGTCGCATATAAGGCGGTGAGCGGAAAGGCCGAAGTTACGCTGTAGCGCAGACAGGCGAGCAGCGGCAGGATGTGAACACCGGAAGCGCGCACAAACGGCCTGCACTTTATGCAGCATCTATGACATGTCATCGGGGTAGTTGTGAATGAACTTCTGCACCACCAAATTCAGCACATGTGCCAGGCAAGGGATGTGCGTCAAACCGGCTATTCCTAGAGCTGCGACGTGATTTCGCCCATTATCGCACACCACCAGGCCGGGCTTGAGGCCCATCGGCAGCAACCAGTCCCCCAAACATATGAGTTTCAGAATGGCCTGCTGACGTTTACCCCGAGCTGTGCTGAAGTTGGTGGTGAAGGTGTGTGGCTGACTGGATGAGCTGAATGAGCTGGTGGAAGCAGAGGAGGAGGAAGCCGAGTAGGAGGAGGAGGCTACAGGAGGCAAAGAATGATTCCCTGCGATCCTTGGCGGCGGAAGGACGTGCGCCAAGGAACTCTCCGCCTGGGGCCCAGCCGCCACTACATTTACCCAGTGTGCAGTTAGGGAGATATATCATCCCTGGCCGTGCTTACTGGTCCACGTATCTGTGGTTAGGTGGACCTTGGCACAGATGGCGTTGCGCAGTGCACACTTGATTTTATCGGATACTTGGTTGTGCAGGGAAGGCACGGCTGTCTTGGAGAAGTAGTGGCGGCTGGGAACAACATACTGTGGGACAGCCATGGACATCAGCTGTTTGAAGCTGTCAGTGTCCACCAGCCTGAATGACAGCATTTCAAAGGCCAGTTGTTTAGAAATGCTGGTATTCAGGCCCATAGCTCGAGGGTGGCTAGGTGGGAATTTACGCTTTCTCTCCAAGGTTTGTGAGATGGAGAGCTGAACGCTGTCTTGTGACATGGTGGAGATGTTTGGTGACGCAGGTGGTGGTGTAGGTGGCACATCATCTGTTTGGTGGGTGGCAGGTGCCAACGTTCCTCCCGAGGCGGAGGAAGAGGCCGAGGCAGCAGCAGAAGAGGGAGCAGGGGGAGCCCGAGTGAATTCCTTGCTTTTAAGGTGTTTACTCGACTGCAGTTCATGCCTTGCATGTTGATGCCTGGTCATGCAGGTTGTGCTAAGGTTCAGAACGTTAATGCCTTGCTTCAGGATCTGATGGCACAGCGTGCAAACCACTCGGGTCTTGTCGTCAGCACATTGTTTAAAGAAGTGCCATGCCAGGGAACTTCTTGAAGCTTCCTTTGGGGTGCTCGGTCCCTGGTGGCCAGTAGCAGACGAACTCTCTTGGAGGCGGCTGTTCTGCTTTTGCCCCCTGGTCCCTCTTTTGCTACGCTGTTGGCTCGGTCTCACCACTGCCTCTTCCTCTGAACTATGAAAGTCAGTGGCACGACCTTCATTCCATGTAGGGTCTAGGACCTCATCGCCCCCTGCATCGTGTTCCACACAGTCTTCCTCCCTGACCTCCTGTTCGGTCTGCACACTGCAGAAAGACGCAGTAGTTGGCACCTGTGTTTCGTCATCATCAGAGACGTGCGGACTCCGATGAGGTGGTATTCCCATGTCCTCATCATCAGGAAACATCAGTGGTTGTGCATCAGTGCATTCTATGTCTTCCACCACTGTGGAAGGGCTAGGTGGATTCCCTTGGAAAACCCAGCCAGCAGAGACTTCAAACAGCATAAGAGATTGCTGCATAACTTGAGGCTCATTAACTTCACACGCTATCGTGCATCTCCCATTGTATTTCTGTCCGTTAAAGGGTATATTACACAAAGTGTTAAAATACAATTGCTGAAGGCATAATCCTACATATTGTTTCTCACGCTACTTTGCATTTCCAAGTGTAAATTTGTCCATAAAAGGATACCTTTCATCCAGGGCCTAAATACTAGCCCTACAATAGATATTCCCCTAAATAAGTGGTTACTGCTGTGCCTGGATTAGTGTAATACGGTACATAAATAAATAGGCAGATAGTGTTATGTGCCTGTAAAAAAAGGCCTGAATTTGAAATCAATACATTGGGCCAAATATTCTTTTTCTTATTGTGGTGCTTGGTGAACGGTAACAATGAAGAAAACATCTAGTAAGGGACGCGGACGCAGTCGTGGTGGTGTTAGTGGACCCTCTGGTGCTGGGAGAGGACGTGGCCATTCTGCCACAGCCACATGTCCTAGTGAACCAACTACCTCAGGTACCAGTACCTGCCAAAATTTACAGCGATATTTGGTGAGGCCCAATGCCGTTCTAATGATGGTAAGGCCTGAGCAGGTACAGGTGCTAGTCAATTATTTTTAATTATTTCTGTATATGTTAATTATTTGTATTATATGCATAATAAATCACGTTACAGTCATTTTCTTCAGCCTCATACCTGCTCTGAGCACCTCAGAACGAATCCTAGCCTTTTCTGAAAAGTCGCTACCCTGATGGTTGTCGTGTTTAGTTAACGGTTTCCCTTGCCCTGTTACAAGAGATGGTGGCAGTCTACCTACATATTGCGTAGTTTATGTTTCCTGTAGTTCGCACGCTCCCTCCTAGCCTGTCTGCTGCCCAAATTCCGGTGGTTTCCGTTTGCCGATCGCATCCCCAAAGTGGACGATCTGCGGTCTGAAATGTATCGGAAGGCATTGAGCGGTCTGGCCACTAGGGGGCGTGTGACAGCCAATCAAAGCTGATAAAGTGGAATTCAATCCAAATTTCAGGAAAAATTTGATTTGCACCGAAGCCTAATTTCCTCCCCCTTCATGGTAACGAATCACACTTTTTCCTAAAATGGCTGCTATATGTATCAGGACATGTAGCAAGAAACTCTGGGAAGGCGGGATCACCCATAATGCCATGCATGCATTCAGCAGCCAGCCAGCCCTGTGATGTCACAGCCCTATAAATAACGTCAGCCATCTTAGATTCTTCCATTCCCCAGCATACTAAGTGCAGGGAGAGACGTCTGCAGGCACAAGGGACAGTGATGGGAAAGACTTGATTGTGGAGAAAAAACGATTTATAAGTGCAGGGAAAGAATAGGGAGGAATCATTCCACAGCATTTATGTAGAACAGGGTTCAGTAGGAGAGGTTAAATACTGAGTAATAGGAACAATCCTATTACCCCTTGCTGCACTGACTGGGGATCCAAATTGCAATTATACAGCTCTGTCATTCCAGCAAACCGTTCTTGTTATTGGGGTGCATGTACTGTTTAATACAGCCATTAACCAGGTTTATTACAAGGAAATATTTTAACAATACGTCTTATTTGCCCTTTTGCAGTGCAGTTATGTTGTAAAGCCCCTTTTGCCATTTATTAGTGGCAAAATAAAAATATATTCACCGTTCAGCGTTGCACTTATATGTTGAAATGCCTTTTGTGTAGTGTAAAAGTGGAAAACAATTAGGGCCTAATTGCGGTTCAGCGGTGCAGTTATATATTCTAAAGCCCTGTCTGCCGTGTATTAGTGGCAAAATAAAAATACATACGTTGTTTAGCGTCTCACTTATAAGTAGAGATGAGCGAACACCTGGATGTTCGGGTTCGAGAGGTTCGGCCGAACTTCCGGAAAATGTCCGGGTTCGTGATCCGAACTCAACCCGAACTTCATCCCGAACCCGAACCCCATAGAAGTCAATGGGGACCCGAACTTTTGGGCACTAAAAAGGCTGTAAAAGACACCCAGAGGGATAATATACCGCAATAAACGCATTGCGATTACAACTTTGAGCTAACGATCACCATGGGAACGCCTCCTCCAGTAGAATGTACTGTCGGATCTGAGAGTTAAGTTGAAATCGCAATGCGATTCTTATATATTTGCTTAATCGCATTGCGATTTCAACTTAGCATTGCTAAATAATTCCATCCATATCGTTAACTTACTGAGTCAGTAAGTTAGCGAATATGAATGGAATTATTAGCAATGCTAAGTTAAGCGACAATGCGATTAAGCAGATATATAATAATCGCATTGCGATTTCAACTTAATTCTCACATCCGACAGTACATTCTACTGGAGGAGGCGTTCCCATGGTGATCGGTAGCTCAAAGTTGTAATCGCAATGCGATTAGCTAAATACATAAGAATCGCATTGCGATTCCAACTTTAGTACTCAACTTTTAAAATCGTACACCACTTTAAGTTCCAAAGTTGCAATCGCGTTCAAATAGAACTTAAAGCTGTCTTTAGTCAGTTTTAGTATTGGTGTGCTGTAATAGAAGTTACATTCGTGCCTTGAATATAACTTAGAGCAATACAGTCAACTTTACACTGTTAGTTTTATTATCGCGATAATACAACTATTCAAGAATCGATGTACGTGCGTCTGTACGTGTGTGCGTTACCTCGGACACTATTCTATTTTGCCAGCCACAGCTGAAACCACTGATTTATGGTATTGCTATTTTGGCAATTGAATTTAACCCCAGAAAATAATCTATCCTTTGCCAGACAGCAGACAGTATTATACTTGTCTAGCCAAAGCTGGAACACCAGATTTAGGGATTGGTATTTGGGCAATTGTATTTAACCCCTTAATAAAATATAGAAATTTCTTTCCTGAGTTTCTAGGGGTGACAATTAGCACAGCCAAGCCCCTGATGTAGAGATATAGCAAAAATAAATAAAAACTAGTATTGATGGATTGATGGACTTGGTGGCAGCTTCTTCTGGCGCACCACAAGTCACAAAATGACCGCCCGATCAACCCAGAAAATAAGTGACAGAAAAAACGCTCTGTGCAGCCTAAAAACCAGCGAGCAAGTAACTAGCAGAAGTTCAATGATTCTCAGCTGTAAATTGATCCGTTCATTAGGTGCTGTTGCTGACTTTAACCTGCCTAATCTCGCCCTGATAGAAGCTGCGTCCTCTCCCTACACTAATCAGAGCAGTGTGACGTGCGGCGCTACGTGACTCCAGCTTAAATAGAGGCTGGGTCACATGCTGCACTTGGCCAATCACAGCCATGCCATTAGTAGGCATGGCTGTGATGAGCTCTTAGAGCAGAAAGTAAAATGCTAACTGGCTGCTGTGCAGCCCTTCAGAAAGCGGGAAGAAATCGACGAACACCGGACCCGAACCCGAACTTTTTTGAAAATGTCCGGGTTCGGGTCCATGTCACGGACACCCCAAAATTCGGTACGAACCCGAACTATTCTCGAACTGTTCGCTCAACACTACTTATAAGTTAAAAAGCCTTTTGTGTAGTGGAAAAGTGAAAAAAAATTAGGGCCTAATTGCCGTTCAGCGGTGTAGTTATGTGGTAAAGCCCTTTTGGCTATATGGACCGAATTATGTAGTGGTGAAATTTTTTATGTGAAACTAGTTTTTTGGGGGGAAAATTGATGGTTGATTTTAGACTTTCTTCTGTATGAACAGAATTCCATTAAACTTTCGTAGGTGAATTTTTTTATTTTAAACATGTTTTTTTTTCTGAGAAAATTGATGGGTGATGTACACCTCTTTTTGCAGTATGGACCAAATTACTTTGTCTTGGGTCCTGTAGTAAACATAATGAATACTCTTATGAAAAAACACCAGCAGACTTTGCTCTTACCATCTATTACATAGTAACATAGTAACAGTATATAAGACAGAAAAAAGACATTTGTCCATCCAGTTCGGCCTGTCAACCTGCTAGTTGATCCAGAGGAAGGCAAAAAAGCCCTGTGAGGCAGAAGCCAATTTTCCACACTTAAGGGGAAAAAATTCCTTCCCGACTCCAATCGGGCAATCAGAATAACTCCCTGGATCAACGACCCATCTCTAGTAGCTATAGTCTGTGATATTATTACACTCCAGAAATGCATCCAGTCCCCTCTTGAATTCCTTTATTGTACTCACCATCACCACCTCCTCAGGCAGAGAGTTCCATAGTCTCACTGCTCTTACAGTGAAGAATCCTTTTTTATGTTTGCGTACAAACCTTCTTTCCTCCAGACGCAGAGAATGTCCTGTTGTCACAGTCCTGGGGATAAATAGATGATGGGAGAGATCTCTGTACTGACCCCTGATATATTTATACATAGGTATTAGATCTCCCCTAGTCGTCTTTTTTTCTAAAGTGAATAACCCTAATTTTGATAACCTTTCAGGGTACTGTAGTTTCCCCATTCCAGTTATTACTTTAGTTGCCCTCCTCTGAACCCTCTACAGCTCTGCTATGTCTGCCTTGTTCACAGGAGCCCAGAACTGTACACAGTACTCCATGTGTGGCCTGACTAATGATTTGTAAAGTGGTAGGACTATGTTCTCATCACAGACATCTATGCCCCTTTTGATGCAGGCTATTATCTTATTGGTCTTGGCAGTAGCTGCCTGACACTGGTTTTTACAGCTTAGTTTGCTGTTTATTAAAATTCCTAGATCCTTTTCCATGTCAGTGTTACCGAGTGTTTTACTATTTAGTATGTACGGGTGACTTGCATTATTCCTTCCCATGTGCATAACTTTACATTTGTTAGTGTTAACCCTCATCTGCCATTTCTCTGCCCAAGCCTCCAATCTATCCAGATCCCTCTGTAGCAGAAGACTGTCCTCTTCAGTGTTCATTAATTTACACAGTTTAGTGTCATCTGCAAAAATGGATATATTACTGTGCAAGCCTTCTACAAGATCATTAATAAATATATTGAAGAGAATAGGGCCCAGTACTGACCCCTGAGGTACCCCACTAGTGACTATTCACAATGAAATCAAGCAGATTCAGTAAGTTGAAAATATTCAAGTGTTTTTATCTGCTCCGTCTGCTTTCGATCTCCATAGCACACAAGACTGGACAGGAGAGCCTCTGCTTTGGAGTCCAAGTTCAGTTTCTTAAGATCAGGAGTTTCATCAGAATTGTGCGTAACATTCTTGCTCCCTGTGCAAAGCCATAACAAAAGGACTCTGTAGGCATACACATCAGAGGAAGCTGAGGCTGGTTGCCCCAATTTTGATTCAGGAGCAGTAAACAGCGGGAAGCAAATTGAGGTGGCTAAACTCCGCTGCTCTGCATCTCTTGAGAAGTCAATGTCTCCAACTATGCCCCTCTCGCGATTTACAGGAAATACATTATTTTCATGTAGAGAT
>JAKVIS010004236.1:0-14477 GCA_033119425.1 Bufotes viridis | reverse complement strand
GTGTGTGTCAGGCCCACTCCACTGACTGTAGTGTGCCCACTGCCAGTGCCCAACCACTGGATGCCGGGTGGCAGCCAGTAGCTTGCCCCGATAAATAAGGCATTTGAATTTTATAGACAGTAGTCTAGAAATTCAGTTGCTTGCCTGCGGCCAGTGTGTGTCAGGCCCACTTCCACCCACTCGTAGTGTGCCCACTGCCAGTGCCTCCAGCCACTGATACCGGGTGGCACAGTAGCTGACGATAAATACAGGCATTTACATTTTAGCACATTAGTCTAATTTCAGTTGCTTGCCTCCTGCCAGTGTGTGTCAGGCCCACCTCCACAGACTGTAGTGTGCTCTCACTGCCAGTGCCCACCACTGATACAGGGGTGGCACAGTACCACTTATCGAAAAAATGACAGGCAGAGGCAGGCCGAGACTCGCAGAGGCCGCCGTGGGTCGTGGTGCTGTGATTTCCACTGTCCCTGGAATAATGCCTAGTGTTCAGAGGCCATGTACCCTGAACCCGAAAAATTCTGAGGACGTAGTTGACTGGCTAGACAGGACACCCAATCTTCAACAGCTTCCGCTAAGAACCGTGACGCACCATCTTCCCTCCAGCTCAGCTTTGGTCACTCTGCTCTCAAGCTACCACGCACCCGCGCCGCTGATAGGGAATAGTACTGTGTTAAAGACACCACTCCTTATAGGGTGCCTGCAGCACATTGCTCTGTGCACGCAGCAGTGCCCCAATTTGGGAGGGGTAGAGGACCGACCAAGCTACGTTTCCATCTCCCGGTTCCTGAGAAATCAAATCTCGGTTTGGTGTATGAGAGTCTGGTCTGTCACTGTAGAAGGCAGTCGAAAGTACCTGGCCTAAATTTTTTTTCACAAAAGGCAATCCCTGATATGGGATGTAACAGGGATTAAACTGATGAGAATAGTACTACAGAAAATACCACTCATATCGGGTGTGACAGTAAATTGCACGGCGCAGACGCAGTCACCGTGGATTAAAACAGAGTGGAGGGAGCCAGCGTTTTTAACCATCTCCCCGTTCGAAAAATCTATTCAATAAATGGCCCCCAGATTGGGGACGTTAGAGGGATTAAACTGATGAGAATAGTACTACAGAAAATACCACTCATATCGGGTGTGACAGGTAAATTGCACGGCGCAGACGCAGTGACCGTGGGATTAAAACAGAGTGGAGGGAGCCAGCGTTTTTTTAACCATCTCCCGTTCGAAAAATCTATTCAATAAATGGCCCCCAGATATGGGGACGTTAGAGGATTAAACTGATGAGAATAGTACTACAGAAAATACCACTCATATCGGGTGTGACAGTAAATTGCACGGCGCAGACGCAGTGACCGTGGATTAAAACAGAGTGGAGGGAGCCAGCGTTTTTTAACCATCTCCCCGTTCGAAAAATCTATTCAATAAATGGCCCCCAGATTGGGGACGTTAGAGGGATTAAACTGATGAGAATAGTACTACAGAAAATACCACTCATATCGGGTGTGACAGTAAATTGCACGGCGCAGACGCAGTGACCGTGGTTTAAAACAGAGTGAGGGAGCCAGCGTTTTTTAACCATCTCCCGTCTCGAAAAATCTATTCAATAAATGGCCCCCAGATTGGGGACGTTAGAGGGATTAAACTGATGAGAATAGTACTACAGAAAATACCACTCATATCGGGTGTGACAGTAAATTGCACGGCGCAGACGCAGTCACCGTGGTTTAAAACAGAGTGGAGGGAGCCAGCGTTTTTTAACCATCTCCCCGCTCGAAAAATCTATTCAATAAATGGCCCCCAGATTGGGGACGTTAGAGGATTAAACTGATGAGAATAGTACTACAGAAAATACCACTCATATCGGGTGTGACAGTAAATTGCACGGCGCAGACGCAGTCACCGTGGATTAAAACAGAGTGGAGGGAGCCAGCGTTTTTAACCATCTCACCGTTCGAAAAATCAATTCAATTCATCTTTGGGGACCCTTGGTGTTGTACGTGGCTGGGTGGAGGAAGAAACCTTCAATGACATCACCGGGACGTGGCTAGCTTGGTATCCAACCTTGTGCAAATGGGGAGTTTGCAGTTGTGCAAATGAACTGTTTGCGGTGCATTAAAAGGGGAGTTTGGTCTGTCAATGTCAGTGAAGCGGGCGTAACCCTTACACTACCTGATCGATACAACATCATACCTGATCGTATACACACACTGGATGTTTTAAAGCACGTTATTCCAAACAATTTAGGAATGTTAGTTGATTTATGCCCTTTATGGATTAAAACCCGACTCTGCGTCCACTACGTAATTTTCCATGGGAGTTTTGCCATAGATCCCCTCCGGCATGCCACAGTCCAGGTGTTAGACCCTTGAAACAACTTTCTCATCACTATTGTGGCCAGAAAGAGTCCCTGTGGGTTTTAAAATTCGCCTGTCAATTGAAGTCTATGGCGGTTCGCCCGCTCAGCCTGTTCGCGAACATTTGCAGACGTTCGCGCTCGCTGTTCGCGAACTGAAAATTTTATGTTCGCGACATCACTACTCACAAACGGAAAGCCAAAACTCGAGTGTGAAAGTAGACTAAACGATCTGGTGCATGACCAAATCGTTCATGGCTTCTGCTGCTCGTGCAGACGACCAAGTATGTGCAATATTGAATTCCAGTGAGTTGGAATAGTGCAGATTAAGAGGTGTAGAGGCATACCATTCTGATGCTGCAAATCCAGGAGAGCAGTCCTCACCATGTGAGAATGGCTAGAAAATAAGGACGGTTTCCTGGACATCGCCAGCTCTTTGAGCAAACTACCTGCAGGGAACATGTGTTATTTCACCCAGGTTCCGGGTGGCCAGGATGTTGTGCCCATTGTCACTGACCACTTTTCCCAGTTGGGGTCAGCGAGTAACAGCCAGCAGGATATTTTCTGCCTGATATACTTGAGAACTGCTCGCCAGTGTGGCTACACTCTCCCAGGCCGATCAGCTCCAACACAACTTGGCAACTCTTGACATGACTCATGTCATATGAAGGAGCTGTAGTGTGTGCGACGCTGTGCCCTGGTGCTGTTAGGGACGGGACTGTGTCCATGGTGGAGGAGGTAAAAGAGGCAGATAAGAGCCTTCTGTCGTAGCCAGCCCCATGTATCACTGGTGGGAGGAGGTCAAGGACCCTGGCCATGTTGCTGGGGTGCTCCCGCTTCCTGCCACAAAAACATTGACCCGATGGGCTGTCAAAAATATGTACTTTAAACAAATATTGATGGTGGCTACATTTGATATTGTTTCTGATGGAAATCTCAGGTGCTCACCTAGTGTGCCTACACCCACTTAGGCACTTGAAAACCTTTTGCAAAAGAATAAAAGTAGGGGCAACACTGAGTACTATCTGGGATAAATCAGTATAAAATAAATTTTATTTGAAAATATTATAATGTATATTGAAAAACATATATCGGTAAATAGATGAACATATCTAGTTTGTTAAAATTAAGCTTCACTTCAAATTATCTTTATGACTCTATAAATCGGCACTCATCTTGACCAAAAATACAATGTGCAATAAACTTAATAAATGCTTATTAAATGCATACACTGATGACCACTGTGTTCCAAGACCTTCTGTGCAAATTGTGCAACTTCTGTGCAAATTACAATGATAAAAATCATATAAATAGTTAAAAACCAACAATCAATAATTCATAAGTGTAAAGTTCAAAACGTGCTGCTTAAATCAAATGTGATTAAGTGGGCAATGAGCATCAAAAATGAGTCACTTCTAATAGTGCTCCTAATGTCCTCAGTCTTATAAGCGCACTATAGGAGCTCCTAGATAAAGGTCTGAATGCTTCCGCATAAATGAATAGCCCTTTTTAGTTGATACACTCGCGTGTTTGCAGTGAATAATATTAGCTTGCCTCTTATCAGCTGACCGATCCGTCCGCTTCTTTAATGCTGAATTGGAGTCGGCTACAGTGCGTGCTCCTCCTTTCTTCCACACCGCCGTCCCCCGACCCGGCTGCTTACCTCCGGTCTCGTGTACTGTCACCGTTGGAGTCTCCACACGCCGCTGGCGTCCCGCACGGCGTTCTAGGCAATGCGCGCGTCCCACGTGGCTTTCTTTTATAGTGTTGGCAGCCGCTGGATCTTAGAGTCCGTCGATATCTCTTTTTCTCTGCGATTCTTTGTAATAGATATAACTTTATCTTTATTAGGCGTGAGGGACGGAGGGGACAATCATCAATAGATCACCGCCAAACTCCCAGACGCGTTTAGGGTTTGCCCCTTCTTCAGTGGGTAATGGCGGTGGTTAGCGGTGTTCCTTAATATAAGGTCTGCTTGATGATTATTGGACATGTCAGTCATCATTATCAATCAGCCAATGCGAGCGTGTATCAATGCATGCCAGTATTTTGTGGGTATTTTGCACATCTCCCTTTTATCCAAAGTTTTCAAAATGCTCATAACAAAACATTCAGAGGAATATATAAGAAAGGAGGAGGAATAAAATTGCAATAATCCAGTATAAAATTGACCCATAAATGTCATAATCCTAATAGACTTACTGGATTATATACAAATTTACTAAGTCAGATATAAATTTAGATGGAAGTTACACTAGAAATAGAGGATTTTTTAAACAATAATAATAAACTATGTATCTTTCAATATTAGAGGATGGAGAAGTTGTGTATGTTTATTTTAAAATCAGGGTATCAATGGAGTCAATCCTAATAATAAAAAAATAAAAATAAAATCAGTAGATGGAGAAATTGTGTATATTCATTAAAATCAGGGTATCAATAGAGGTCAATCCTAGCAATATATATCCCAAATTATCAGTAGATAAACATCAATGAATAAATAGATAAATAAAAAGTGATTAAAAATGTATGAAAAACAATGGATAAAAATCAGTAGATAAAAATCAGTAGATAAAAATCATAGATGGAGCGGAGTTCTGATTGATTGTAGTGCTTGCAGTATACGGGAAGGGGAGGCGGAAGGGAGAGAGAGGGATCAAGGTGTCGATGCCGGCCAGACCTTGATTCCCCATACGCCCGGCAACCTTCCGACTTATAGAAGCCCAAATATCTCCATCTCTGAATTTAATCCTTCGGCATTAATGTGTCAAATTCAAAAATTTGTCTCGATTCCTGTCTTGACATTTGTGCTAAAAGTTCCCCACTCTCCATGATCTTTTGCATTTTTCAATAGCCACAAATGTCAAATGTAAGTTCATTGCACATTGTATTTTTGGTCAAGGTGGGCGTCGATTTTATAGAGTCATAGAGAGATAATTTGAAGTGAAGCGAATTTTAACAAACTACAATCAATTTATAATAATTTGGCTGATCATGTGGAAAAGATAGCAACACGTGAATGCACTCTAATAGGTTATACATAATGAGGACATGTAACCTCTGTTGACATGTCTGTTTTATTAACTTATTTGCATTTCCTGTGTAATAGAAATTCTGGAAATTCTATTTTAAGATTCTCTCTCTGTAAGTAGCAAAAGTGTATAGCGGGTGCTCGTGAGAGAAATAGCTGACAGGAATACACCAGCCCTGCAAGCTGAGAACAGCCATACAAACAGCTTAAAACCAGCACCACCCTCTGGGTAAAGGAAGCATTGAATTTTGCAGAAGGTTGAGGGTCATTACATGGGACAGTGCAAGGACAAAAATGTCAGTGAAGGTAACACATATTTTTTAGGCTATGGACTTCACTGCATATTGATTAGGAGAAGCCTCAGGTACCCTGCCATATTTCTGAGAAAGAAAGGCCATCTTTTAAAAGACTACACCCGTAGTCAGGCATTGTAACGTCATATTGAGTGAGAATTTATTGTGAGAGAGACTTTGTACCCTTGGCCAAACTCAAAGAGGTACTCATCCTGATTATACAGCCTTGGGAAAACCGTACATGTAACTTCAAGAGACTGAACTTAAAATTGCAAGTACTAAATTTGCTTCACTAAAGTACAGTGGGCTTGTTGCCCCAAAAACCGGCTTCATCACTACGTTGTATCACCTATCTGCATTGTCACACCACACTTCCTGATTTGTTAGTACCTCGAGAGAGTCTTGCCTTGCACCCCAAAACCCACCGACACCAAGGGTACCCACCTATCACCAAGAAGGAAACCCCAAAACCTGCCCAGAGGGAAAGAAAGGTTACTCCCCTCCCATCACTGCATGGCCCAGGGAGCACCAGAGTGAGCATTGCTACCATGACTAGTACTACTCCTATCATTACCACCACCACTTCGGTCCTCCCTGGACCTGCTGCACCTGCACAGTTCGGGCATAACTGATTGAATAAGGTCAGACTGTTCACACACCCAAAGGTAATCTAGTGGTAGGACCCCATGCCATACTGAGAAACCTTGACGTGGTGCATGAAGGGGCTCCGATATGTTTCTGACTGGGAGATATTGGCGAATGTCTCAGCTTTTAAGATCAGCTTGAGGGATTAGTCAGTGTTGTCAGGTTCTTATCCTTGTGGTGCACTTTTTTTCAGTGATTTATGTGTTTATATATTTTCATCTGCACATTGTTTCATCTTGTGTATGATGCTTTTGTAGTGCATGTGGTTCGCGCCGGCATCCTCCATTGTATGCAATTTTTGCTGGGGATGGCCACTCGCTACGTACCACATGCGGAGGAGCTGCTTCCCCAGTTAGAAACATGCAACAGTGTTTGAGGTCTGAGCAGTTCCTCCCATTTAGGCCACGTTTATTTCAGTCATTTTTGCTTTCTATGTATTGAATGTGCCATTGCGTATGGCTGGTAACATTCTGTTACATCTGGTAGCCTTGTGTCACATGGTCCGTTGTGGGAATGCGGCTTGCAGCCTCATTTGTCTCCCATTGCATTGTTGGTCCTGCAGTGCAGGTGAGGGGGAGGGCTGTGAGCTTACAAAGCATCTTTAAATCCACCAAGAAGAAATTGACCCTAAGTGATTGGCTTCAAGGTCAGCTCAAATAGAGGTGGTCTTTTTCTGAAATCTTACGTGCCCATTATTGTAGCCTCAGGCTAGGCCCACTGAATGATCTCATGCTCTGGTGGGCCAGTCAGATTCTGACACTGAGAAAGTATACATGCGTCTTGAAAATAGGTTTACCCATGTAACTGAAGATACTGAGATGAAGCAGCAGATGGCAGCATTGGCAAATGAAATGCTAACTATGCTAGAAAGAAAATTCTCAAACGGCAGAAATCAACCATTTATCATGTGAAGTAAAAGCTTTACGAACATACCACAACACTTACTACACTGCCTATTAAATAAGAGTAATACCTGATCACTGGGCCCTGTTTGATTTATGGTAAGCTAAGTCCGTTCAATAGTCTATCATTGCTGAACCTCTGTTAATAATGAATTAAGTAGGAAAAGGTTCCTTCAAATGACAAAGATGAAAAGGTTTATATAAATGTATCACTGAGCAGCATTTTCCAAAGAGAAAGTATATGTAAATTTTATAAGGGAACTGTTAAAAATGATTGTAGCCATCATTTTTGATAGCGTGAGACATATAAGATGGTCATCCCTTTGAACTGTACCTGCCCAACTGTTGGAGGAAACGATTCTTATGTCACCCCCTAATAAATTCAGTTAATAATAAAATTGTACTATCTTTTATGGTTTCATGTATCATGGGGCTTTGTGTGTCAAACACTGAAATGTAATTCTTAGCTGATAATAAGTGATAGAAGCAAATTCTTACCTCCCAAAACTGTTCTTATCTGGGCCTGATGTTAGAAAGTTATACAAGCTTGATTGCAAAGGGGTAACATGGTGCTCCTAGGCCCTAATGCAAAAATCTTTAAAGGGAATGTGTCATCAAAAATGTTATCTGCCAGTTAAAAACCAGATAGTAACATCTCGCTTTTATTTTCTGATTGCAGATTTATTTATTCTATGTCCTAAACATGATTATGGGGCGGCCATCTTGCCTGAGCTGTTCCTAATAGCATTAGGAAAATTGCTTTACAGCAGCCCCATTGACCATAGACACATTGGTCTGGGCGTCACTGACTTCTATGGGACAGTTTTCTAGGCATGCTCTGTGACCTGGTGCAGGAAAGAATAGATAAGCTTTGTGCAACACCTGATTGTGAGCGGTGGATCCTGGTCTTATCTTTACACAGAAGTGATATCATTGCAGGCAAGATTAGAGTGACAGATAAGCAGGTAACTGCAGTAAAGTGATCTGTACAGACCAAGAAGTGACTCCTATTATTAGGCTTAGTGCCTAGTGGTAGGATTTTATGGTTTATGTTTAAATATTGATATTGACATGGGAAATTTAAAATATCATCACAAATTCTTTAAAAGATATGTTAAAACATAAAAATGTGATTTAAACAATAGATCATTTTCTTTCTGACTTGTCTGCTAACATATAGGCTAGGGGGCACACTCCTCTAATGGTAACACATCATGCAAATTTATTAAATATCAACTAAATAAAATACACATAACATATGAATAATAGAAATTTGCATATAATATGTAAAAATAAAAAATAAAAATAGAAACAAGAAATCGAATAGAAACTGAAATATATCCGATCCAATATGGAACTTGATATCCCCCACTGGATCAGTTTGGGTGTAGTCACACTAAGCATGCGTTATTAACCTGTGTTTTCCATGCGGTATTACTGTGATAATAGCATTCACTTGACTGGAAACAAATGGTGCCCTTTGATGTAGGGTGCACTTTAAAGATGGTTCTTAGTATGGCTGAAGATGTATATAGCACAGAATAATACTTAACGTGTTATTAGCACAGTGTTGTTGCCGCTTTGCTGCAGGTGCATATAGCGGTTAGTGGCACTCGACGTGCGTTTTTGATCGCGGTGCTCTAGCGGTATTCTTGTAATGGCAACAGTAGGCCTAGGACAAAAGGTGCACTCTAATAGGTATGTACTCTACCAAAAATGGAGTCTTTGATGTAACTCAGAGTAAATATATTGAAGAAAAGTTCATAGCACGCCAGCGTTATTAACGTAATGTCTGTTGCAGTATTGTTGTAGTCACTTGCCCTTCAATAATGGGTGCACTATACTCTGTGCAATACAATATGGCAATAGATACGTATGTACTTATTATTTTTATGTGCCGTCTGGTATCCTTGTTACCGTGTTAGTTGGGATAAAGTCTCTTTCTCCTCTTCGTGTTTGGACAAACATACACAGACTCCTTACCTCCCTCCTGTAGAATGATTCTTCAGTGCGCTGGCGTGTTCCTGTTTCTTCACCTGACGGGCGTCCGCGTGGTGTCGGGCTGTATCGGGCGGCCCCACGTGACCCTAGAGAACAGCGTGCGCGCAGGAGGTCGGAGGTGGGGGAGTGCTTCCGGGTCCTGGCATCGGACCTTGCGCTGACTCTGTCCAAGAAACCAGTAATGTTCACGATGTCACGGTATGGTCAGTTGACCTGATGATGTTAACCAGACGGCAACTAGGTGTACTGTGAACTAGCCCAAGCGCGTTCTGAGGACAGCCCACTTCCTCAAAATAAAAAACATAAGTAACATCTGTTTTTATTTTCTGATTGCAGATTTATTTATTCTATGTCTAAACATGATTATGGGGCGGCCATCTTGCCTGAGCTGTTCTTAATAGCATTAGGAAAATTGCTTTACAGCAGCCCCATTGACCATAGACACATTGGTCTGGACGTCACTGACTTCTATGGGACAGTTTTCTAGGCGCATGCTCTGTGACCTGTGCAGGAAAGAATAGATAAGCTTTGACGTACACCTATTGTGAATGGTGGATCCTGTCTTATCTATACACAGAAGTGATATCATTGCAGGCAAGATTAGAGTGACAGATAAGCAGGTAACTGCAGTAAAGTGATCTGTACAGACCAAGAAGTGACTCCTATTATTAGGCTTAGTGCCTAGTGTAGGATTTTATGGTTTATGTTTAAATATTGATATTGACATGGAAAATTTAAAATATCATCACAAATTCTTTAAAGATATGTTAAACATAAAAATGTGATTTAAACAATAGATCATTTTTCTTTCTGACTTGTGCTAAGAGCAGCCAGCGTTTGTACTGCCATGAGGAGGTGGTAAGGAGGAAGCTTCAGACCCCACGCTTAGCCTTGTTTGTGGTGGTGGTACTGGCACCCGTATCCATGGTCTTGGCGTTGGGGGCAGCGACAGTGTCTGCTGGGGCAAATACAGAACAGGGTAGAAGGGCCAAAGAACCCACCGTGATATCCAACAGTCTGATTGAAATGGCATGGAGGGTGAGGACTCCAATGACTGATTGTATGCTGGACAGGACCTGGGAACCGGATCAGGAGGAGGCAACATCAGAGGAGGAGGGTAATGGGGACAGCAATAAAGAGCAGAGTATCACCCAAAGAACAGCCAGGGCCTCGTCTCCTTCAGGATCTGGTGCGCGTGGGTTAGGCTGAAAAACATGCCAGAGGTATGCCCAGCTTCTATCTCTGCTGTGTGAGTATCTCCTATCTGGAATTTTTTCTCCATGCTGCTGAAAAGCATTGCCTTCTGCAAGCTGTGCAAGAGAAAATTAAGACGTGAAGCAGGCAAACACAAATGTAGGTGTAGTGTCCCACTCCAGTTGGGTGGGAACACTCCAAAATTGTCTGTGTCATTTTGCACTATTTATAGTATTTTCCTTTGTCAATGCTGCTAAATTCCTATTTCAGGCTGGTGAATGAATTACATACATCCAACACTAGAGGTCTCTGTAACACCATTTATATAGGTGAGCCATAGAAAGTTAGAGGGAGATTAGGAGTGAGGAGTTAGGAGGAGAGGAGACAGACTTGGCTCTGTTCTCCTGAGCCTAGCCCAGGAATAAAACTACTTCAACCATTGAGGTCTAAGACGTGGGACTTGTTAATCCTTACTGTAATACACCTTCCAGGGCATGTGGCTCAGTATTATACCGTGGGGCCACCTCTAATACCAGCAGAGCCTTCCCAGCCCCAACGTGTGCCATGTACACCCAGTGTTGCTGAAGAATGGGACCGGACACAAGTGCCACCAATGAGAGGTAGACGGCTGTCTAGCATGAGTGAGTAGGAGTCGGATGAAGAGTCCATGGAAGGATCCACAATCCCTGAGTGGCCGGATCACTGGCGGGAACGCCTACCACTCCAGTGCAGTACCTGTATGTGACAGGATATGCCAGTACCAAGGTGGCGTAACAGCCCACGCTTGCTCCACCACCCCAGAGTCTCCAGTTTAAACCCCAAAGGAGGCGTACTAAAGAGAGATCCACCCTGCCTTATTCAGGACTCACCTGCTGGACACCAGTATGCCTGCATTATCCCCAATTGCGCATTTTTGTTTTTTTGTTGTGCCATTTTTCCCTTTTTACCCCCTTCTCGGGTTGTTCGGGACTTTTTAATTCAAAGGTTCATGCAACGTTTAAGCTATGTACCCAGAACTACATTTTCTGTGCCGGTTTTATGCAACACTCATGTTTATAATACCAGAACTTTTTGCACTTTATTGAATTACAAATATTTTATACCTCAATATTGAGTTGGACTTTGCCCCAATGGACTTTGCTATGAGACTGTAGTATCTACTTATGAATCAGCTGCCCATTTTGTCACCATCAAGAAAAGAAAAGTACAACGACCTTTTCCCTTTTATGCCTTGAGAACCAAGAAAAGTACTAAATATGTGATATTTTGATAATGTGTATTTTCATGCAAATTCTTTTATTGCAGTGTCTTAATATTATCATGCAATGTTGAACTGGAGATATATCTATATATGTGTGCGGCGCACGTTTTGGTGTTTTAAGGTGACTGTGGAGATCCAGAGCATCTAGCAGAGCATCGCGCAGGGCAAAGGCATTTTCCGAGTTCTGGTGACAAACCGGGCTTCCATGGGGCTGCCAGGAAGCCCGGTAATGTCACCAGCACTGATGGGCGGGCTTTAGCCTGTAAAGCGGCTAAGGCAGCACTAAAGCCCGCCCCATCAGAGCCGGTGACTAGAGATGAGCGAACTCAAAGTAGTTCGGCGCTCGGGCTGGGGAACGTCGCTGCATCCGCTATGGATTCCACCACCGCAGACTATCCCGGCATATGGAATCCATAAAGGGCGGCCTCCACGAACCCGAACTTTGGAAAAGCTGAAGGACCTGGGGTGACGCCACTGTCATGTGATCAATGCAGGGGTGTGGCTCAGCACTGGATTTGATCGTGGAAGCCGCCCTTATGGATTCCATATGCCGGGATAGTCCGCGGTAGTGGAATCCATAACGGATGCGGCGACACTTCCAACCCGAACACCGAACACATTTTTGAAGTTCGGCTCATCTCTACCGGTGACGCCACCGAACACATGGCCGGGGTGGAAGCTTCCGCCTGTGTGTTATTGTAAACAAAAGAGCCCTTGCCCTGAGTGATCTAGCACAGGGCAAGGGAGCGCTTATCGAGCATGAGATTATTGTGAATTATTGTGAATGCATTACATATATCTAACACTAGAGGTCTCTGTACCATTTATATAGGTCAACTACTGGAAGTTAAAGGGAGATTAGGGTGAGGAGTTAGGAGGAGAGGAGATGGACTTTGGCTCTGTTCTCCTGGGCCTAGCCCGGAGTGAAACTACTTTAACCTTTGAGAAGGTCCAAGAATGGGACTTGTTGATCATTTACTGTAATACTCCTTCCGGGGATTAATTGAATAATTGCTGTATATTGTGCAACCTTTTCAAAGAATGGAGCAGAGAGTTTGCCTGCCATTAGGAAGGCCACCCTTGGATTGCTGAATCATTGAAGCAATGCATATTGTTGAGCTGCTGAATTACTAAGTGCTGAATATTTAGTTTAGTAAATATTTAGTAAAGTTCCTGTTTGGTTAAACTACTGCCTCTCTTATCATTCAACTCTATCTCCTAGTTGCACCTTACGGTGCTGGTGTCACGAATGAACAGCCACCGCAGTAACAATTCCCTCCTTCTCTTGGTCCCCCTTGCACCAGCCAGGCCACAACAATGAGCCAGTATGATGTCTTTCTACATCGTCAACATCCCTTTCTGCTTCTCCTGTTCAGACTCTTCTCCTCTTTTGCTCTATTGTCATTCTATCGCTAATGGAATGCATGGCAAGGAAATAACTCTATGTGCCCAGCAATCCAATAATGTGCAAGCTTAATTTTCACCTGCCTATGTTATGGCATTGTAGTTACTGCTATATCATTTAGTCGAGTCTGCTGCTGATTCTAACTAGGCAAGGTGGTAAGCGTTACAATGGGCACAACATTGTGGCTGCCCAAAACGTGGGCAAAATAACAGATGCTCCCTGCATGGCGTATGTCATCAAGCTAGTGATGCAGCACTTTCTAAATAAGTATACTGGCTTATGCAAGGTGCTGGCAAAGTCCAGGAGACTGTCCAAGCACTTCAGCCACTCTTTCGTCATGAGGAATGCTCTCCTGACCTGCAGCAACAGAATAGCCTGCCACTACACCACTTAATTTGCGTCATTCCAACCCGCTGGAATTTGACTCTTGCATATGTTTCAGCGTCTGTACGAGCAACAGAAAGCTGTGAAAGCTGTTGTCAAGCACCAGACAGCCTCAGCAGCTAGGAGCATATGTTGCTTCAAGGTCAGGCAGTAACAGCTCATCCAAGACATGTGTTGGGTGCTAAAGCCCTTCAAGAGGCTACAAAGTTTGTCAGCAGGGACAACTGTGGCACGAATGATGTCATCCTCTCATATGTATCTTACAGATGTTGCTGCTCATGCAGCAGGGGACAAAGGCAGAAGAACAGCTAACGCACTCTAGCTTTCTGCCCTATAGCTGTTGGGGATACACAAAGGGAATCTGCCATGGAGGAGAAGGAGGAGGAGGATGAGGAGATGCCACTGCAAGAGGAGTAGTCGGAGATAGAAGAGCAGGAGGATGATGATGGCACCGGCTACAACACCCAATCGTCTTCAGTGTGGGGTAGAACCATGTGAAACGAGGAAACAGTTCTCATTGTCTAAACTTTGTATTTGTGTAAAGGAAGTTAAATGATTTGAACTGATATTTTGCTCTTTGGCGACAAGATTCCACTGTCTCTAAGCACAGCTAACAGACTGAGCAAACCTTATTGCGGATGCAGGAAGGGGGGACATGGTGTCATGAACCCTCTATTTGCATGCTCAATATTATATATGTGTGCAGCACTTACCTGGGCTACAGATGCTGTTCCTGCAGTCTGAGAGTCCACGAGGATTGGATGAAGAGGCTGATTGGTCAAGCCATTAACTGCCATCTCGGGCACCTGCAAAAGAAAACAGCGGTTGAAGCTGCGCAGATTCGTCTGGACCTAGGAAGAAACCGGACCTGTGTCAGGCTGAACATGGATACTTTACTACAGCAGTTGATCCGAAGGGCTGAAGAACAGGGAGGTGAGGCATGGCTACGTTCCTGCTATACAACAGGACCGCTCTTCTCTGTCTCTGGATCGGCAACTGCTGATA
>JAKVIS010004235.1:0-14526 GCA_033119425.1 Bufotes viridis | reverse complement strand
GTTTAAATCTGTCCGTAAAAGGGTATATTTTTTTCTGGGGTAATATTTTATTGCCAAAATAGCAATACCCTGAATCTGGTGTTCCAGCTGTTGCAGGCCTAGTTTAAATCTGTCCGTAAAACGGTATATTTTTTCTGGGGTGAAAGTCAGTAGCAAAAATAGAAATACCGTAAATCTGGTGTTCCAGCTGTGGCTGGCCAAGTTTAATAGTGTCCGGCAAAGGATATATTTTTTTCTGGGGTGAAATTAAATTTCCAAAATCGCAATACCATAAATCAGTGTTTTCAGCTGTGGCTGGCCAAGTTTAATAGTGTCCGGCAAAGGATATATTTTTTTCTGGGGTGAAATTAAATTTCCAAAATCGCAATACCATAAATCAGTGGTTTCAGCTGTGGCTGGCCAAGTTTAATAGTGTCCGGCAAAGGATATATTGTTTTCTGGGGTGACATTCAATTTCCAAAATAGCAATAACATAAATCTGTGGTTTCAGCTGTGGCTGGCCAAGTTTAATAGTGTCCGTCAAAGGATGTATTATTCTCTGGGGTGAAAGTCAGTAGCAAAAATAGAAATACAGTAAATCTGGTGTTCCAGCTGTTGCAGGCCTAGTTTAAATCTGTCCGTAAAAGAGTATATATTTTTTTGGTGTGAAATTCAATTGCCAAAATAGCAATACCGTAAATCTGGTGTCCCACCAGTGGCTAGCCAAGTTTAATAGGGTCCATCAAAGGATTGATTATTTTCTGCAGTGAAATTCAGTTACCAAACTAGAAATACAGTAAATCTGGTGTTCCAGCTGTCACTGGACAAGTTTAATAGTATCCGTTAAAGGATAGATTTTGTTCTGGGGTGAAATTTAATTGCCCAAATAGCAATACCCTAAATCTGGTGTTCTAGCTGTGACTGGACAATTTCCCTAGTGTCCGTCAAAGGATATATTATTTTCTGGGGTGAAAGTCCGTAGCAAAAATAGAAATATAGTAAATCTGGTGTTCCAGATATGGCTGGACAAGTTTAATAGTGTCCGGCAAAGGATATATTTTTTCTGGGGTGAAATTCAATTGCCAAAATAGCAATACCATAAATCAGTGTTTTCAGCTGTGGCTGGACAAGTTTAATAGTGTCCGGCAAAGGATATATTTTTTTCTGGTGTGAAATTCAATTGCCAAAATAGCAATACCGTAAATCTGGTGTCCCACCAGTGGCTGGCCAAGTTTAATAGTGTCCGTCAAAAGATTTATTATTTTCAGCGGGTAAATTCAGTTGCCAAAATAGAAATACAGTAAATATGGTGTTCCAGCTGTGACTGGACAATTTTAATAGTATCCGTCAAAGGATAGATTTTGTTCTGGGGTGAAATTCACTTGCCAATATAGCAATACCCTCAATTTGGGTTCCAGCTGTTGCAGGGCAAGTGTTAATCTGTCTTTAAAAGGGTATATTACAAAAATTGTTACATTACAATTGCTGAAAGCATAATCCTGTAAATCTGCACGCACTATTGTGCATCTCATAGTGTATTTCTGTCCGTAAAAGGGTATATTACACTCAAGGTTTATATACAAGTGCTGAGAGGGCCATCCTCAATAACTTCACACGCTACCGTGCATCTCCAAGTGTATTTCTGTCCGTTAAAGGGTATATTACACAAAGTGTTAAAATACAATTGCTGAAGGCATAATCCTACATATTTTTTTCACACGCTACTGTGCATCTCCAAGTGTAAATCTGTCCATAAAAGGATACCTTTCATCCAGGGCCTAAATACTAGACCTACAATTGATATTCCCCTAAATCAGTGGTTACTGCCGTGCCTGGATTAGTGTAATACGGTACATAAATAAATAGGCAGATAGTGTTAGGTGCCTGTAAAAAAAGGCCTGAATTTGAAATCAATACATTGGGCCAAATATTTTTTTTCTTATTGTGGTGCTTGGTAAACGGTAACAATGAGGAAAACATCTAGTAAGGGACGCGGACGCAGTCGTGGTGGTGTTAGTGGACCCTCACATGTGGCGCCTGAAAACCAAGCCCATCAGTCTGTCTCATCACCCCCATGCATATCAGGGAAACTGTCAGAGCCTCAAGTTATGCAGCAGTCTCTTATGCTGTTTGAAGACTTTGCTGGCAGGGTTTCCCAAGGGAATCCAACTAGCCCTTCCCCAGCGGTGGAAGACATAGAATGCACTGATGCACAACCACTTATGTTTCCTGATGATGAGGACATGGGAATACCACCTCATCGGAGCCCGCACGTCTCTGATGTTGACGAAACACAGGTGCCAACTGCTGCGTCTTTTTGCAGTGTGCAGACCGAACAGGAGGTCAGGGAGGAAGACTGTGTGGAAGACGATGCAGGGGACAATGAGGTCCTAGACCCCACATGGAATGAAGGTCGTGCCACTGACTTTCATAGTTCAGAGGAAGAGGCAGTGGTGAGACCGAGCCAACAGCGTAGCAAAAGAGTGAGTAGGGGGTAAAAGCAGAACAGCCGCCGCCAAGAGAGTTCGCCTGCTATTGGCCACCGCCACCAGGGACCGAGCACCCCAAAGGCAGCTTCAAGGAGTTCCCTGGCATGGCACTTGCTGACGACAAGACCCGAGTGGTTTGCACGCTGTGCCATCAGAGCCTGAAGCGAGGCATTAACATTCTGAACCTTAGCACAACCTGCATGACCAGGCATCTACATGCAAAGCATGAACTGCAGTGGAATAAGCACCTTAAAAACAAGAAACTCACTCTGGCTCCCCCTGTTCCCTCTTCTGCTGCTGCCTCGGCCTCTTCCTCCGCCTCGGGAGGAATGTTGGTACCTGCTGCCCACCAAACAGATGATGTGCCACCGACACCACCACCTGCGTCACCAAGCATCTCCACCATGTCACACGGCAGCGTTCAGCTCTCACAAACCTTGGAGAGAAAGCGTAAATTCCTACCTAGCCACCCTCGAGCCCTGGGCCTGAATGCCAGCATTTTTAAACTACTGGACTTTGAAATGCTGTTATTCAGGCTGGTGGATGAAGCTTCAAACAGATGATGGCGATGGCTGTCCCACAGTATGTTGTTCCCAGCCGCCACTACTTCTCCAAGACAGCCGTGCCTTCCCTGCACAACCAAGTGTCCGATAAAATCAAGTCTGCACTGCGCAACGCCATCTGTGGCAAGGTCCACCTAACCACAGATACGTGGACCAGTAAGCACGGCCAGGTGACGGTAAGTGGCGGTTGGGCCCCAGGCGGAGAGTTCTTTAATGCACGTCCTTCCGCCGCCAAGGATCGCAGGGCATCATTCTTTGCCTCCTTTAGCCTCCTACTCGGCTTTCTCCTCCTCTGCTTCCCCCTGCTCATCCAGTCAGCCACACACCTTCACCACCAACTTCAGCACAGCCCGGGGTAAACGTCAGCAGGCCGCTCTGAAACTCAAATGTTTGGGGGACAGGCCCCACACCGCGCAGGAGTTGTGGCGGGGTATTGAACAACAGACCGACCAGTGGTTGCTGATGGTGGGCTTCAAGCCCGGCCTGGTGGTGTGCGATAATGGGCGAAATCTCTTTGCAGCTCTGGGACTAGCCGGTTTGATGCACATCCCTTGCCTGGCGCATGTGCTGAATTTGGTGGTGCAGAAGTTCATTCATAACTACCCCGACATGTCAGAGCTGCTGCATAAAGTGCGGGCCATCTGTGCGCGCTTCCGGCATTCACATCCTGCCGCTGCTCGCCTGTCTGCGCTACAGCGTAACTTCAGCCTTCCCGCTCACCGCCTCATATGCGACGTGCCCACCAGGTGGAACTCCACCTTGCACATGCTGGAGAGACTGTGCGAGCAGCAGCAGGCCATAGTGGAGTTTCAGCTGCAGCACGCACGCGTCAGTCGCACTGCGGAACAGCACCACTTCACCACTAATGATTGGGCCTCCATGCGAGACCTGTGTGCACTGTTGCGCTGTTTCGAGTACTACACCAACATGGCCAGTGGCGATGACGCCGTTATCAGCGTTACAATACCACTTCTATGTCTCCTTGAGAAAACACTTAGGGCGATGATGGAAGAGGAGGTGGCCCAGGAGGAGGAGGAGGTTGAGGGGTCATATTTAGCACTTTTAGGCCAGTCTGTTAGAAGTGCCTCAGAGGAAGGTTTTTTGCAACAGCAGAGGCCAGGTACAAATGTGGCCAGCCAGGGCCCACTACTGGAGGAGGTGGAGGAGGATGAGGATGAAGCGACTACATGCTGCAGTGCCTGCGCAACGCCCACATGAGTGACTACATGCTGCAGTGCCTGTGCAACGACAGCAGAGTTGCTCACATTTTAACGTGTGCGGACTACTGGGTTGCCACCCTGCTGGATCCTCAGTACAAAGACAATGTGCCCACCTTACTTCCAGCACTGGAGCGTGAAAGGAACATGCGCGAGTACAAGCGCACGCTGGTAGATGGGCTCCTGAGAGCATTCCCAAATGTCACAGGGGAACAGGTGGAAGACCAAGGCGAAGGCAGAGGAGGAGCAAGAGGTCGCCAACGCAGCTGTGTCACGGCCAGCTCCTCTGAGGGCAGGGTTAGCATGGCAGAAATGTGGAAAAGTTTTGTCACCACACCACAGCTAACTGCACCCCCACCTGATACGGAACGTGTTAGCAGGAGGCAGCATTTCACTAACATGGTTGAACAGTACGTCTGCACACCCCTCCACGTACTGACTGATTGTTCGGCCCCATTGAACTTCTGGGTCTTCAAATTGTCCACGTGGCCAGAGCTAGCCTTTTATGCCTTGGAGGTGCTGGCCTGCCCGGCGGCCAGCGTTTTGTCTGAACGTGTATTCAGCACGGCAACAAGCTGACGTGAACAAGCTGACGTTCACAAAAATGAACCAGGCATGGATCCCACAGGATCTGTCTATCCCTTGTGCAGAATAGACATTTATAACTGCCTCCCCCTCAACCATATATTCTTGTACTCCGGGGCACTTCTTTATTGAATCCTCTTTTTTTAATTTTACCATTATATTGCGGTGTAACCAAAAAGTTGAATGAACCTCTCCTCCGTCTAGGTGCCAGGGGCCTAATTATCTGAAAGTGGCCTGTTCCAGTGGTGGGTGACATGACGCCTGATTCTCTGCTATGCGACCTGTCTCCTCCGTCTGGGTGCCAGGGGCCTAATTTTCGAAAAGTGGCCTTCTCCATTGGTGGGTGACATGATGCCTGATTCTCTGCTATGCGACCTCTCTCCTCCGTCTGGGTGCCAGGGGCCTAATTATCTAAAAGTGGCCTTCTCCATTGGTGGGTGACAAGACGCCTGATTCTCTGCTATGCAACCTCTGTCCTCTGTCTGGGTGCTGTGGCCCAAAAAAATGAAAGTGGCCTTCTCCATTGGTGGGTGACATGACGCCTGATTCTCTGCTATGAGATCTCTCTCCTACATCTGGGTGCCAGGGGCCTAATTATCAAAAAATGGCCTTCTCCATTGGTGGGTGACATGACGCCTGATTCTCTGCTATGCAACCTCTGTCCTCTGTCTGGGTGCTGGAGCCTAAATAAATAAAAGTGGCCTTCTCCATTGGTGGGTGACATAATGCCTTATTCTCTGCTATGAGACCTCTCTCCTCTGTCTGGGTTCCAGGGGCCTAATAATCGAAAAGTGGCCTTCTCCATTGGTGGGTGACATGACACCTGATTCTCTGCTATACGACCTCTGTCCTCTGTCTGGGTGCTGGGGCCTAAATTATCGAAAAGTGGCCTTCTCCATTGGTGGATGACATGACGCCTGATTCTCTGCTATGCGACCTCTGTCCTCTGTGTGGGTGCTGGGGCCTAAATAAATGAAAGTGGCCTTCTCCATTGGTGGGTGACTTGAAGCCTGATTCTCTGCTATGGGACCTCTCTCGAATTGATATTGGTTAATTTTTATTTATTTTATGTTATTTTAATTTATTTCCCTATCCACATTTGTTTGCAGGGGATTTACCTACATGTTGCTGCTTTTTGCAGCCCTCTAGCCCTTTCCTGGACTATTTTACAGCTTTTTAGTGCCCAAAAGTTCGGGTCCCTATTGACTTCAATGGAGTTCGGGTTCGGGATGAAGTTAGGGTCGAGTTCGGATCCCGAACCCGAACATTTTCGGGAAGTTCGACCAAACTTCTCGAACCCGAACATCCAGGTGTTCGCTCAACTCTAATAATCAGTTCTCACCTCTCCTTATACTCTAGACCAGGCATGCTCAACCTGCGGCCCTCCAGCTGTTGTAAAACTACAACTCCCACAATGCCCTGCTGTAGGCTGATAGCTGTAGGCTGTTTGGGCATGCTGGGAGTTGTAGTTTTGCAACAGCTGGAGGGCCGCAGGTTGAGCATGCCTGCTATATACAGTGATAAGCAGGGTGTTCTAGGGGTGATAGATAATCAGTTCTCACATCTCATTTGTTCTCTTCTGTGTTCTCCCCTGTCCTTATACTATAGACAGTGATAAGCAGGATGTTCTAGAGGTGATAGATAATCAGTTCTCACCTCTCCTGTGTTCTCCCTGTCCTTATACTATAGACAGTGATAAGCAGGGTGATCTTGTGGTGATAGATAATCAGTTCTCACCTCTCCTGTCCTTATACTATAGACAGTGATAATCAGGGTGTTCTAGTGGTGATAGATGATCAGTTCTCACCTCTCCTGTGTTCTCCCCTGTCCCTTATACTAGGTACAGTATCTTCATGCCTGCAGTCATCACAAAACTTCTAGATAGAACAGGAAGACAGCATTAAAGTGTTTGTTCAGGAATAAGTAACTTTTCACATGTGCCCGCAGCCTCCACTATGGAAAGAGTCATACGTACCTGCTACCCTCACCTCCGGTTATGTGTGCCGGCTCCTGTGTTTCCATCTTCCAGTAAATGTTGTTTGCTCCCTCTCCGGCACAGGCATGGTCACCTGCTTTACTGCAGCCAATCACTGGCTTTAGTGGTGATGTGTCTCTTGTGGACATGATACCCCTGAATCCAGTCATTGGCTGCAGCAGAGCAGATGATTATGTCTATTCCGAGGAGGTAAATAAGCCATGGACCGAAAAAACTTTGTCTTACCGGCTTCACAGCCCTGGGGCGGCCAGAAAAGGGAACAGGGGCATCAACAATGTAATGTTATATATACACAATGTAATGTTATATATACACAATGTAATGTTATATACACACAATGTAATGTTATATATACACAATGTAATGTTATATACACACAATGTAATGTTATATACACACAATGTAATGTTATATATACACAATGTAATGTTATATACACAGTGTAATGTTATATACACACAATGTAATGTTATATACACACAGTGTAATGTTATATATACACAATGTAATGTTATATATACAATGTAATGTTATATACACACAATGTAATGTTATATATACACAATGTAATGTTATAAATACACAATGTAATGTTATAAATACACAATGTAATGTTATATACACAGTGTAATGTTATATATACACAATGTAATGTTATATATACACAACGTAATGTTATATATACACAATGTAATGTTATATACACACAATGTAATGTTATGGATACACAATGTAATGTTATATACACACAATGTAATGTTATATACACACAATGTAATGTTATATACACAATGTAATGTTATATACACAATGTAATGTTATATATATTGGTAGAGGTGATGTCGCACTAGAGTGAAAAAACACCTGATTAGGTGCACCCACCTGTAGATTCACCACAAATCTACAAAATAGCTGAAAATAAAATAATGGAGAGGATGGGGCACTCTTACATACGGGGTAGCAGAGAGAACATAGGCTATATTAAAAAATTTATTGTAACATAATTATAAAATCAAGACAAGTACATAGTGTGGGGAGTCGCTCTGGTAGATAGCGGTGATAGCGGTAGATAGCGGTGAGGGTGCAGTACAGAGGCAAAACAAGGAGTCCAGTACATGCAATAAACAGTGTTTTATTCACACTTGCACAAAATAAAAGATAAACAGTCTCTTGGTGTTGATTCACACTCAGCAAACACAAAAGGCAAAACCAAAGAGTCCAAAACCAGGTTCAATCACCTGTAAGGTGTTAGGTGCGCGTTCGCACCTGGCGGTCGGCCCAGCCGCGGGATAATCCACCTTCAGGCTTCCAGGTCGACTGCACGTCTCCTTGCTGGGCTCTTGCTTCCAGCCCAGAGAGCTCCACAGGACTAGCAGCAGCTCCAGGACAATCACAGCCACACCTGCTGATGTGGCTGCCTTTTAAAAGCCCAGCAAAGTCCGGCCTAGACCGTGGGGAATAGGCACCCACCCAACTCTTTGCCTACTCCCAGTAAGAGCCGGCCCGGATTGGCTTTGCAGCCAAACTAAATAGCAAGGTGTCAAGCAGCACTAGCTGCTGCTGACACACCAAAAACCCGGCTCTTACCTCACCGAGGCCAGGAACCTCGGTGACACGTATCTCCCATCGACCACGAAACCTTGCACCCTCTTACACACCCCCCCCTTTGTTCAACCCTGAGGGGCTGAACACATGTGAGGCAGTGGACGCGGGACAGGGCATCTGCGTTACCCTGCAAGCGGCCTGCCCTGTGTTCTACAGAGAACTTGAAGTTCTGAAGGGATAGGAACCACCTGGTGACCCGAGCATTCCTCTCCTTGGCCTGGCTCATCTACTTGAGAGGGGAATGGTCGGTCACCAGACGGAACCTCCTCCCTAACAGGTAGTAGCGGAGAGATTCGAGTGCCCACTTGATAGCCAGGCACTCCCTCTCCACTATACTATACCTGGACTCGGCGGGACTGAGCTTACGGCTCAGGAAGACAACGGGATGTTCTTCCCCGTTGACCTCCTGAGACAGCACAGCACCGAGGCCTACCTCCGAGGCGTCGGTCTGTACGACAAACTCCCGGTTGAAGTCGGGTGTCACCAAAACCGGGGACCCACACAGGGCCGACTTCAACGCGGAGAAAGCCTCCTCCGCCTTCTCACTCCAGCTAACCTTCCCAGACTTTCGCCCCTTCAACAGGTCTGTCAACGGCGCTGCTATTGTGGCAAAGTGGGGCACAAACCGCATGTAGTACCCTACCATTCCCAGGAAGGACTTTACCTGCCTGGTGGTGACCGGTCGGGGCCAGTTACGTATGGCTTCTACCTTAGTTACCTGCGGCTTGATGACTCCCCGCCCAATGACATACCCCAAATATTTGGTCTCTTCCAACCCAATCGCACACTTTTTGGGATTGGTGGTTAGTCCAGCTTTCCTCAGGGCATCCACTACCGCCTGCACCTTGGGTAAATGGCTTTCCCAGTCGGTGCTGTGGATGACTACATCATCTAAGTAGGCCGAGGCGTACCGACGATGAGGTCGCAGTACAATGTCCATTAACCTTTGGAAGGTGGCGGGGGCGCCATGCAGGCCAAAGGGTAACACCTTATAATGATACAGGCCCTGCGGGGTAACAAAAGCAGTTTTTTCCTTGGCCGACTCCGTTAAGGGTACTTGCCAGTATCCTTTATTGAGGTCTAGCACATAAAAATAACGGGCTTGCCCTAAATTCTCAACAAGCTCGTCTACCCGGGGCATGGGATACGCATCGAACTTGGACACTTCATTTAATTTGCGAAAATCGTTGCAAAACCGCAACGTCCCATCCGGCTTGGGTATCAGGACTATGGGACTGGCCCACTCACTTTTCGACTCCTCAATGACATTGAGCTTCAACATTAACTGCACTTCCTCCGCGATGGCCCGTCGCCGAGCCTCGGGTACCCGGTATGGTTTTAACCGGATCTTGGCCTGAGGCTCAGTGACGATGTCATGTTGGATGAGAGACGTGCGACCAGGGAGGTCCGAGAACACATCCGTGTTCCAACTGATGAACTCCCTGACTTCCTGAACTTGTTTGGAAGACAGGCTGTCTGCAATTTTTACCGTGGTTACTGCTTCACAGGCCTCGAACTGTGGGGCTGGCCCTTTTTCACCTAGAAGCCCTGGCCGGGGGCTGCTGTCGTCGGCCGTGTCCCTATATTTCCACGGCTTTAGTAAATTCACTTGGTACACCTGTTCCGGCTTGCGCCGCCCTGGCTGGTGTACTTTGTAATTTACTTCCCCTACCTTCTCGATCACCTCATAGGGGCCCTGCCACCTAGCTAGGAACTTGCTGTCAAGGGTGGGTACCAGGACCAAAACTCGATCTCCCGGATTGAAGTCCTGTACCCGAGCCTGACGATTGTACACCCTACTCTGGGCCTGTTGCGCTGCCTCCATATGCTCCCGGACCAGCGGCAACACCCTTTCCATCCGTTCCTGCATCTGGGTGACATATTCAATGACACTTTTGTGGGGGACAGGCTGTTGTTCCCATGCTTCCTTGGCAATATCCAACAGGCCTCGAGGGTGTCTGCCGTAAAGCAGTTCGAAGGGCGAGAACCCAGTAGAGGCCTGGGGCACCTCTCGCACTGCGAACATGAGATAGGGCAGAAGCAGGTCCCAGTCCTTCCCATCTCTAGACACCACCCTTTTTAACATATTTTTTAGAGTTTGATTAAACCTTTCGACAAGACTGTCCGTTTGCGTATGGTAAACGGACGTCTGCAATTGCTTTATACGCAATAATTTACACAGTTCCCTCATAACTTTGGACATAAAAGGGGTCCCTTGGTCTGTCAGAACCTCTTTTGGCAGGCCCACACGGGAAAACATTTCCATTAACTCTTTGGCAATGAGCTTAGCTGAGGTATGTCGCAGAGGCACCGCCTCCGGATACCGAGTGGCATAGTCGAGAACTACCAGAATGTGTTGGTTGCCCCTGGCAGACTTTGGTACAGGCCCGATTAGATCCATAGCGATTCGCTCAAACGGTACCTCAATAATTGGAAGAGGTACCAGAGGACTACGGAAATGTGGCTGGGGGCTATTTAACTGACAGGTTGGACAGGACTTACAATAACTTTCTACCTCCTTGAACACACTGGGCCAATAAAACCGCTGCAGTATGCGGTCCTGGGTTTTCTGCCACCCCAAGTGTCCCCCAAGAACATGTTGGTGGGCAAGCTCCATGACAAGCTTGCGATACGCTGTGGGCACCACCAACTGTTCAACAGGTTCACCCCGGATTTGGTTCACCCGATATAACATTTCTTGGTGAACAACAAAGCGGGGAAATATTAACTCAGCCCCTGGTTTCTGGGGTTTACCATCAATTTCCAGCACATTCTCCCAGGCCCTGGACAGGGTTTGGTCCCGGTGTTGGGCGGTTCCAAAATTGTCTCCGGAGACGTGGAGGTCTGCCAACTCAGGACCTGGTGGCAAGTCCTCCATGTCTCCCACCATTACACTCAGTGGGGGTGTCTCCCCCTCTATCACAGAAGTGGTGGTCACCCCTACCGCAGGCCCTTCGGACTAGGGCTCCCAGGGCTCTGGCCCCCCACTGGAACCAGGCCACTCTGCTAGGGTTCCATCTGCCTCCCGGGCAGTGGTGACTTTCGTATCCGGCCAGAGTGCTGGGAAACCAGGGAAGTCTCTCCCAATTATAAGTTCATACTGTAACTTTGTAGCGACGGCCACCACATGAACCCACCTGCCAGCCACAGTTGATAGAGAGACCAGGGCGGTGGGATAGTCCTTTAGGTCTCCATGAATACAGACCACCCGACCTTTCGGCCAGTATACTCCGTGGGTCGCACGAGGGCAGCTCTTACCAGAGACACCAGACTCCCTGAATCTAGCAGAGCCACCGCCAGAGTGTCCCTCACTTCCACCTGACACAGGTGGCTATTGTCTATAGTCTCGGAGATACCCGTGGCACACAGCTTCCGGGCATACAACGAATGGCGGGCACCATAGTTCGTGTCCAAGGGTTCACCCCGATGTGGACAGTTGGCCCTTATGTGCCCAGGCTCCCGACACTGCCAGCAGACCACTGGGGATGGGTCTGCAAGGGGTACATCCCAGGCGGGTTTGGCCGGCCGCCGGGTCTGGGGTGGAAATTTCCGGGGTTTGACTGGCCCCCTCCCAAAAGAACCCCCTTGCAGGTTTCTGGTGGCCTCGTATCGCTCCACCAGGTCGACCATCTCTAAGGCATTCCCAGGTGACACCTGGCCGATCCAGTGCTGGAGAGGGTATGGCAAAGCCCTCCAGAATACATCTACTAACAGACGGTCTAGCATAGCCGTAGGAGTCAGTATGTCTGGCTGCAGCCATTTTTGCAACCGATGTAGCAAGTCATAGTATTGTGGTCTGGTGGGTTCAGCCGGGTTAAACTCCCACTGATGCACCCGCTGGGCCCGGACCAAAACATTCACCCCCAGTCTTGCCAGGATCTCACCTTTCACGGTCGGGTAGTCAGCTGCTTGATCATCAAAAAATACTTGCTGGGGTCCAGACGCCAGGAACAGAGCGACGACCTCCGCCCACTGTTCTCGGGGTAATTTCTCCCTCACGGCCACCTTCTCGAACACCGCCAGATAGGTCTCAACATCATCCGAGGGGGTCATCTTAGGGATCGCTGCGCGGACAGCTTTCCGGGCATCGTGGACGTACTGGGACGCTCCTGACGCTTGTAAGGCCATCACCTGCTGAAGTAGTAGCTGGTTGGTCTCCTGCTGCTGCTTGTTGGCCTCCCGCTGCTGCAAGTTAGCCTCCACAAGGGCTTTCACAACCGCCTCCATTTTGTCAGGGAACACAGGCTGCAACTTTGCCGGCCTAATATAGGACATCCAGTCGTGCCCAGCAAAACAAAAAATTTTCGGCGTTCACGCCAGCCTCACTGCGCATGCCTGCATCTGACACCAAATGTGGGGAGTCGCTCTGGTAGATAGCGGTGCGGGTGCAGTACAGAGGCAAAACAAGGAGTCCAGTACGTGCAATAAACAGTGTTTTATTCACACTTGCACAAAATAAATGATAAACAGTCTCTTGGTGTTGATTCACACTCAGCAAACACAAAAGGCAAAACCAAAGAGTCCAAAACCAGGTTCAATCACCTGTGAGGTGTTAGGTGCGCGTTCGCACCTGGCGGTCGGCCCAGCCGCGGGATAATCCACCTTCAGGCTTCCAGGTCGACTGCACGTCTCCTTGCTGGGCTCTTGCTTCCAGCCCAGAGAGCTCCACAGGACTAGCAGCAGCTCCAGGACAATCACAGCCACACCTGCTGATGTGGCTGCCTTTTAAAAGCCCAGCAAAGTCCGGCCTGGACCGTGGGGAATAGGCACCCACCCAACTCTTTGCCTACTCCCAGTAAGAGCCGGCCCGGATTGGCTTTGCAGCCAAACTAAATACCAAGGTGTCAAGCAGCACTAGCTGCTGCTGACACACAAAAACCCGGCTCTTACCTCACCGAGGCCAGGAACCTCGGTGACACGTATCTCCCATCGACCACGAAACCTTGCACCCTCTTACAATAGGTAAAGGTGCAGGTGCAAAAAAACAAAAAAAATATATATTGAGCCTATCAGTGTAGATAGTCCAACCACTTATGAATCAAATGGTAATGGTTTTCTAATAAGTCTCCTATTGCAAATAAGTAAATAGTAGATGACTACAGTCCGTTCTTTGAAAGGGGAAAAAAACTGATTCAATAATACAAGTAGAATATAATCCACCTTCAAGTTCAATGTCTCTCCATCATTTCTGATATATCACTGTTCAATGCGATTGTCCAGGTGAATTATTCGAGTCATTAATTATATCGAGCGGCGTCCCGCTCTTCAAGCTGTATTTAGCGGCGTCCCGCTAAAAATGAATACACTTGAATAATCGCGATTATAAATGTTCGTATCCACTGGGTGGATCTTACCGGTAGTGTATAGTGTAATAATCGATGTGGTATTCCGATTCCGCCAGTGTACGGCTTGAGGAGTCGTATCCCCCGTACCTCACTTTGGCGTTGCACGTGCGGGGCTCGCGTGTAGAAGGGCTCCCGATTATGCCAGCGTCATTCTGTGCGTTCAGGGGTCACATTGGATTATTGTTGCAAATCTTCCAGTAAGTTGATAGAGTTATTATCGGACTTGATATCTTTGTAGCAATAGCTCCCCCCCAGTGACCAGCTAACACTCTGAACTGAAGATGGATCCATCTAAATACAGCTTGAAAAGCGGGACGCCGCTCAATATAATTAATGACTCGAATAATTCACCTGGACAATCGCATTGAACAGTGATATATCAGAAATGATGGAGAGACATTGAACTTAAAGGTGGATTATATTCTACTTGTATTATTGAATCCGTTTTTTTCCCCTTTCAAAGAACGGACTGTAGTCATCTACTATTTACTTATTTGCAATAGGAGACTTATTAGAAAACCATTACTATTTGATTCATAAGTGGTTGGACTATCTACACTGATAGGCTCAATATATATATTTTTTGTTTTTTTGCACCTGCACCTTTACCTATGTACTTGTCTTGATCTTATAATTATGTTACAATAAATTATCTTTTTAATATAGCCTATGTTCTCTCTGCTACCCCGTATGTAAGAGTGCCCCATCCTCTCCATTATTTTAATGTTATATATACACAATGTAATG
>JAKVIS010004234.1:0-14540 GCA_033119425.1 Bufotes viridis | reverse complement strand
CCTGTTGGGATGACATCTAGTGGTCAATATGAAAATTGCAGTAAGAGATAATAATGTAAAGTGACTACCGCTCACAGGTGACATTGCTTCTTTAACACACTGATTGTGTTTTATCACTATCACATGAACTAGTGCCTACAACTCTCCTTCTACTAGTAGTATCAGCAGTGCTGCATGGGGTTATGCAGCTTTATGTACCCTGGAAGAAGGGGTGACACTTCTGAACCCTAAAACACATAAAAATTCTTAATTGTATGTTTAACCTTTATTCAGCTATAAAGCAAAGACACTGCAGCAGCAGCACCCAGTGTGGCTGGTCCTTCCATAATCAGCATTAATATTCCACTCGAAACCCATAGCAAATTAGATTTTAAATGTCTTGTCACCTCATTCAGGACTCTTCATCATTCTCTGCTCCATTTAAATACAGACCGGCCGCTGAGGCAGACAAAAGGAGAATAAAGGAGGAAAATGGAGTGTGAAAGGGGAAAATGACACACAGAAGTAGAAGGTAAGTGGACTTAGATACATATGATCATTAGGTTCAGATGAAAGGATGATCTACCTAAAGGGCAAAAGATGTAAAGGTTTTAGCGCTGCACAGTCTGCAGTAAGGGGGTGGGGTGGGGGTGTCCCAATATATACAGAGCAGTTTTCTATTTAGTCACTTACTTTAATTATAAAGGGGTCATTTACTAATCTGAAATACAGCTAAATTAGGCGTATTTCAGGAGCAGCGGTTAGAAAAAGGTCTAAATGTAAGACAGCTAGGAAGCTGTCGTACATTTAGAACTGGCTCTAGATGCGCCAAAGTTATGGAGAGGCCTGCGCCTCTTCATAACTTCGGCGGATCGTCCTCCAGCCATAGGGATTTATTAAGTCCGACGTCTAAAACGCCAGTCTTTATAAATGTGCCCCAAAAACTCTAAGAATGGAGTTTGCATTCCTACCTCCAAGATTGCATGTGGGCTGTTATGAGGATGCATTTAGGACTCTGAAGCAGTGCCCCCCTTGTACTCCAACCAGGCACAGGATGATAAATATAGGAACAGAAATTATGTTAAAGTGAAGGTGTTTGTCCTTGGGTACAAAAATATCTTAGCTCCATAGTCTGCAAAAAGGTTGGCAATAGTTGCAATATCCTGTGAGCAGTTAAAGTAGGAAAAACAGCTCTCGAGCACAAACTGTTCCTCTAACAAGTGAAATATTTCACCGTGCATGAAATGACCACATGCTGTATGGCAAGAACTATGGATAACCATTTGCGTTTATAGCATTATCTTGAATGACCCCCATCTCTTGTGATCATTTTCAAGATTTTCAGTCAACCTGTGTAGCGTACTGTACATTGGCAACAAATTCGGCTTTTGTCTTCAATACTAGAGAACAGAGTTTACATCAATCTGATTAGGACCGTGCTGGGAGTTCATGCTGGGAGAGGGGAAGATAGAGCTGCGTCATTCATAATCTGTAGTCAAAACTGCTCAAATGGCTGCTATATAGAACACTCACTTTGACACATTTTGCATGTTTCCCTTGTCTGCCACTATAGTTGATTCTCCATTAAATCTGCACATGTATGGTCATCTTAAAGCATATGTACTAACAAGTGTTCTCTTTAGGCCTCCCTGAGGAACATGGTTAGGAGACTGCATTAGAATGTATTAATCTATGCTGACAGATGCACGTGTTTGGGCGGCAAGTAAATGTATGAACAGCAAAACTGTCTGCTATGAAACAGAAAATCCCTTGAAGCTTTGTTATTTTTGACACAAGCTAGGGCCACAGGAAATGTAGCGAGCCGGCACACAATATGACTGCAAGCCTTTCCATGCTGATTTATCCTACCCATAGCATGAAATGAAAATAGCAAGAATTATGTCTGAGGAGATGAAGAAAGACAGGCGGGAACTTTTCTGTCAAGAAAAAATGTGATGTTGTTCCCAGTCTGCACAATATTCACTTATGGTGCATAATGAAGAAGGATTGATCATCTTATTTCACGGGAGAAATCCCTAAACATGCCCATGGATATAGAAGAGAGCAGTGACTGTTAAGGAAACTCGTCAAAAACTCTATTACTGGCCTTCAGGGTCCTCCAAAGCAGATGGTTCTGAGGGCCCATGCTCCATCATCAATATGGTCTATCCCATATGAAATATATTCTGCTGGTAAGGGGTTGGCCAGAAGGTCAGCTCCAAATGTGGTTGTCTTCTGATGAACCTTTAGTGGCTATTGTGTCACACAGTCTGGGTCCACTGGAGCTAGTGGTGGCTGGTGGTGCATGAACCCCGGGTACTGGGTGAAAGCGGCAGTAACAAGCCATTTTACCTTGGGCAGGATATTAACAGGCAGGGCTAGGGCAGTAAACTCTATATAAAGAAGTGAATTAAAACCTAGCAATGACTGGTTCAGTCACTTGAGGGACAAAAATATTGTAGGGTCACAGAGAAAGAGTTTAAAGGGGTTTGCTCATTTCAGTCATTATGATGGAATAGCAGAGAACGAAGAGTGGTCATGCTTGCGCAGTGCGCACTCCTTCACTTTAGAAGAGCCCATTCTGAAGATAGGAGCATGCCCAAGAGGTGTGAAATTGATGGCATATACTACCGATTTGCCATCAATGTCTGAGATGGGAATACCACAATAAGGGGTTGCATAGTGGGTAAATATTGATGAAATCCTCAGCATAGGTCATCAATAATCAGGGCCGGCGCCACCTGTAATGCGACCTAGGCAATTGCCTAGGGCGCAATTTAGCAGGGGGCGCCGGAACCCTGCGATAAAAAAAAAAAAAAAAAAAACTTCTGTGGTAACGCCGCGGGGCGGCCGGCGCGCCGCCCCGCTATCATTTTGCACTGCCTGAGGGAGGGCGGACCGTACCGGGTGACACCAGTCCCTGGGGTAACACCCGGTGCGGTCTCCCCGCCCCCAGGCACCAGAGCAAAGTCGCGGCAGCGGAGCGTGCAGGAGGAGGGCGGGCCGGAGGCGTGTCCCGTCCTCCCTGTGCATCTGATAGGCTGCCGGCCTAGTGCTGGCAAGCAGCCTATCAGAGGCCGGTTCAGGAGACGCGATGACGCCATCGCGCCGCTCTGAGCCGTACAGCGCGGGACACAGGCCGGAAGAGGCCTGCATCGCATCGCTGCCATGGAGGTAAGTATGTGTTTTCTTGTTTTTTTGTGTTTTTTTTTTTTGGTTGGCTACTGGCACATAAGGGGGTCACTGGCGCATAGGGGGCTACTGGCGACGGCGGCGACGCATAAGGGACTGCTAGCACATTAGGGGGCTACTGGCTCATAAGGGGGTCACTGGCACATTAGGGGGGTCACTGGCGCATAAGGGGGCTACTGGCACATTGGGGGCTACTGGCTCATAAGGGGGCTACTGGCTCATAAGGGGTGCTACTGGCATATAAGGGGTGCTACTGGCATATAAGGGCTACTGGCATATAAGGGCTACTGGCATATAAGGGACTACTGGCTCATAAGGGGCTACTGGCTCATAAGGGGCTACTGGCACATAAGGGGGGCTACTGGCTCATAAGGGGTGCTACTGGCATATAAGGGGCTACTGGCATATAAGGGGCTACTGGCACATAAGGGGGCTACTGGCACATAAGGGGGCTACTGGCAGCGGCGACGCATAAGGGGACTGCTGGCACATTAGGGGCTACTGGCTCATAAGGGGGGTCACTGGCACATTAGGGGGCTACTGGCTCATAAGGGGGTCACTGGCGCATAAGGGGGCTACTGGCACATAAGGGGACTACTGGCACATAAGGGGGGGCTACTGGCTCATAAGGGGACTACTGGCATATAAGGGGGGCTACTGGCACATAAGGGGGGCTACTGGCACTGTGGCACATGAGGGGGGCTACTGGCACATGAGGGGGGCTACTGGCACATGAAAAAAAAAACTTCTGTGGTAACGCCGCGGGGCGGCCGGCGCGCCGCCCCGCTATCATTTTGCACTGCCTGAGGGAGGGCGGACCGCACCGGGTGACACCAGTCCCTGGGGTAACACCCGGTGCGGTCTCCCCGCCCCCAGGCACCAGAGCAAAGTCGCGGCAGCGGAGCGTGCAGGAGGAGGGCGGGCCGGAGGCGTGTCCCGTCCTCCCTGTGCATCTGATAGGCTGCCGGCCTAGTGCTGGCAAGCAGCCTATCAGAGGCCGGTTCAGGAGACGCGATGACGTCATCGCGCCGCCTGAGCCGTACAGCGCGGGACACAGGCCGGAAGAGGCCTGCATCGCATCGCTGCCATGGAGGTAAGTATGTGTTTTCTTGTTTTTTTGTGTTTTTTTTTTTTGGTTGGCTACTGGCACATAAGGGGGTCACTGGCGCATAAGGGGGCTACTGGCGACGGCGCGACGCATAAGGGGACTGCTAGCACATTAGGGGGCTACTGGCTCATAAGGGGGTCACTGGCACATTAGGGGGTCACTGGCGCATAAGGGGGCTACTGGCACATTGGGGGCTACTGGCTCATAAGGGGGCTACTGGCTCATAAGGGGTGCTACTGGCATATAAGGGTGCTACTGGCATATAAGGGGCTACTGGCATATAAGCATGGCATATGGGCTACTGGCATATAAGGGACTACTGGCTCATAAGGGGCCACTGGCTCATAAGGGGCTACTGGCACATAAGGGGCTACTGGCTCATAAGGGGTGCTACTGGCATATAAGGGCTACTGGCATATAAGGGGCTACTGGCACATAAGGGGGCTACTGGCACATAAGGGGGCTACTGGCAGCGGCGGCGCATAAGGGGACTGCTGGCACATTAGGGGGCTACTGGCTCATAAGGGGGTCACTGGCACATTAGGGGGCTACTGGCTCATAAGGGGGTCACTGGCGCATAAGGGGGCTACTGGCACATAAGGGGACTACTGGCACATAAGGGGGCTACTGGCTCATAAGGGGACTACTGGCATATAAGGGGGCTACTGGCACATAAGGGGGCTACTGGCACTGTGGCACATGAGGGGGCTACTGGCACATGAGGGGGCTACTGGCACATGAGGGGGCTACTGGCACATGAGGGGGCTACTGGCACATGAGGGGGCTACTGGCACATGAGCGGGGCTACTGGCACATGAGGGGGCTACTGGCACATGAGGGGGCTACTGGCACATGAGGGGGCTACTGGCACATAAGGGGGACTACTGGCACATAAGGAGGGCTATTATTATTGTTATAAGGTCGCCTCTGTACTATTATTATTATAATGGCCCCTCTGTATTATTCTTATGTTAATAGCCCCACTGTATTAGTATTATTATTATTTATACAGAGGGGGCCGTTATTATAATAATAGCACAGAGAGGGCCTTTATATTAATAATAATACCGAGCTGTGTTGCCATGTTGGAGGGGGAGAATTGGGATATACCCTATATACTGTGTATTATATTATGGGGGCACTAGGAGGAAGGCGGGAGAGGAGCACTATGGGGGCATTTACTAGGGGCACTATATAGGGGTATTTCATACTGGTACATTATGGGGACATTAGCTGAGCTGGGGCATTACAAGGGGGTATTTTTTGCACTGTATATTATAAGGAGAATTATTACTACAGGGGGGGGTTTTATGGTGGGCTTTATTACTCCCCCATGTTATGACTCCCAGTAGCAGCACCAGCCTCTCCCTGCTCTGCTATCCCTCTGATCCTTCTCCAAATCCTTATTCTGATATCTTTCTCTTTAGGATAAAACACATCATCAGCTCCGCCGATCCCCACAGTATACAGTATACCTCTACACCGATCCCCCGGCCAAAGTGTGAAGTGGTGTCCGAGATCCCCAAGGGCCAAGTAACTGTAAGTTTTCATGTGAAATATGTTTGTTATACACATATAGCATACACTGCGCACAGCGTCATTGATTGCTATGACGCCGTGCGCTTTGTGCCGCCGCTACAGTACTGTAAGGGCAGATCATCTGATGGGGGGGGGGGGGCGTCAATTTTTATCTTGCCTAGGGCGTCAAAAATTCTTGCACCGGCCCTGTCAATAATAGATTGTCATGGGACTGAATTCCAGTACCCCCATTGATCAGCTGTTTGGAGAGGAGCACTGCTTTCTCGTCGAGGTAGGGATGAGAAGTTGTAATTACACCGTACCGCCTTTTCGAGCAAGACAACGCAAAGGTAATCTTGAAGAGAAAGCAGCTCTCGCACAAGCAGCATCTCCTCTTTAAACAGCTAATTAGCGGGAAGTGTCGAGAGTCAGACTCCCGCCGATACAATATTGATGATCTATACTGAGGATAGGTCATCAATATTTACCCATTGCACAACCCCTTTAATCACTTAACACATAATGTCATACATGTACAGCATCATGCACCGGGAATTTTATGGAGTGGGCTATATAATACAGCAGGCACCCGGCCACAATGACAGGGAACGGAGATTATGCTGAACCCTGTCATTTAAACCCTCTGATGCCATGCTTAAAGGATAACTGTCACATTTAGACCCTAATTTCAGTTTTCATATATGTAGTTACTAATATGATAATATTCCTGAATCAATAACTATTAGACTTACTTACCCCTTATTTATTAAGATTCAGCCCTTAGCAACCAGTCTGCATAAAACTGCAATTTCACTATTCTGTTAAGATGGCTGCCCTCAGCCCTGAGGCTAATCCATAGGACGCCTGCAGTGAAGTTAGTGAAGACCAGCTCTGTATTGCTCTGTCTTGCAGTGAAGTTCCCAGGTCTGGCTGAAGCCTGTAGTCCTTCTACAAGCTCTCTTCTTATCAGATAAGGCTTTCATTTATATACTGAGCAGGCATATTTCCCTGGGCTCTACATTCTCCAGCACTGCTAAGGGAGTGTCTGCCAAGCACAGGCATGTGGAGAAGTTCACACACACAGCCCAGCACTGTTATCTCCTGTCAGGAAGAACCTGGCTTTTTATACATTCCCTTACACTGTTGACTCACTATCAGTTCCCAGTGCACGCAGCGCAGCGTGCTCCATCCTCATCTGGTAGACGGAAGGAGCATAGCAACCTGATTTTATCTCAGGTAAATAGCCAATACTGGGGACTTTTAGGTGGCTTTTAGGGGTTATTTATTTAAGAATCAGAAATTAAAACAGGGCCAACAAGGTAATATTAATCACCAGAATCCAATAGTAAAAAAAAAAAAAATTTGACAGTTATACTTTAAAAGCTATTGTGGTATCTGTGAGGTTACACAACGGGATGCGCCGCCGTCTGCCTTACAATCAAAGCTGCCGCAGTGGGAACGCAAGGTTCCAATCTGTTACCATGCCATCCTGGGCCCTGCTAGGGGTTCCCAGGGCTGCCATTGTAAGCTTCTTGCTATTCTGTGCATGAGGCACAGCTCAGCAGGGAGCATATCAGAATGCCATTGACCCTTGTAGATCTCTATTAGAGTGAATGGGACAAAGCATCAAAATATACCAGGTTCTAGTCCCCTAAAGGGGCTTAAAGTTATTGTTAAAATAATACATTAGAATGTGGGAGGAAAAATCAAAAAATCAAAATAGGTTCAGTCCTTAAGAGCCATAACTTTTTTTTATTTTTGGTTCACATTAGCCTGTTGAGGGCTCCTTTTTGTGAGATATGTATTTTTTTATGGAACCAATTAATTTACCATAGCTTGTATTGAAAAATAGGAAAAATACTTTGTGGGATGAAATTGAAAAATCGTGGTTTTTGGGGTTTTGTTTTTTACAATTTTTAACCTTAAAATTCTGCAGGTTAGTCCGAATAAAGATAACAAATTTATATAGTTTATAGCGCACTACTTAAAATCTTTGAAAAATAAAGTTTTTTGCACGGGCTTGGTTTTTTGCAGGGTGAGCTGCAGTTTTTATTGGTACCACTTTGAGGTACAACTTTTTGATCACTTTTTGGTGATCAAAGAACGCCAAATTTGTCACTTTTTTGTTACAGTGTTCACAGTTTACAGTGTTCACAGCTCTCGATAAATATTCCAATAGTTCAGACATTTTCAGCCATGTCAATACCAATTTTTTTTTTATTATTTATAAGTAAAATTGGGAAAGTGATGATTTGAAGTTTTAATATATATATATATATATATATATATATATATTATAATTTCTTACTGTAATTTTTTGTCCTCTTTAACATGCAATCCTCTGATAGTATACTACTGCAGTCCATTGGATTGTGACAGGCTTACTATTAAACTCTGCCACAGGCATGGCTTAACAGGCGGCTTGCTTGGGCAGGCCTGTGAGCTTTCACAATAGCAACTTAATCAGAAAAGTGCAGTTTTGACACAGGAGCTCCGAAGAGGGGGCACCTCACTCTGTCTTCCGCTCAGATGCTGGGGCCGCTATTGATAGCGGCTTCTGAGAGGATAAATGACTGGGATCAAAGAAAAGGTCATCAGTAAAAAACTTAGAAAACTCCTTTAAAGTCAATCAATATGTGAGCGGTACTTGGAGACCACGGACAGCACACATACACCATTTACTGCCGTATGAAAGAGGCATAATTCTTCTTTTTGCCAGATTACCAACTCAATTTTGCTACATCTGTGTATAAAGGGTAATGAGATTGATCATGTTTTTCAGGCCATATAAATGATCCATTTTCCTTTCCTTTAATTCCACTTGGTAACTTCTCTCCCTTCTATGAACTGAGACAATGTGGACAGCACAATCCATCTGCACCATGTATCATTTCTGCAGAATTAATCCTGCTGGTGCCAGAGCTGTCTGCTCCGGTATAAAGATGCCATTAATAATGTGAAACACAGAAGGATTAGCGTCGTCACGGGAAATGTATGGACTGAGAATGTTGACTTTCAAAGGATGGATGCGAGTAAGGTTGCAACAATGTGTGAGAATCTTATCACACTACAGACTGCACAGGAAACTCTGGTGTCATCAGTAAAGACTAATGCCTCATTTACACGTCAGTGTTTGGTCAGTGATTTCCATTAGTGGTTGTGAGGCAAAAACCAGGTGCGGCTCTAAACACAGAACAGGAGCAGATCTTTCCCTTATACCTTATGTCTGTGGAGGCTCCAGTCCTGGTTTTGGCTCATAATCACTGATAGACATCACTGACCAAAACACTGACGTGAATGAGGCTTACGTATGCTAGCATAAGATGCTCCAAATTTATTAAAGGGCATCTGTCAGCAGATTTGCAGTATAAATGTGATCACGCTTGGGCCTGTCAATCAGCGTGCAGAGGGTGCGGGGTTTGCAGAGAGTGTTGAGCCTCTAGGCAGGGCCGGCGCCACCTGTAAGGCGACCTAGGCAATTGCCTAGGGCGCAATTTAGCAGGGGGCGCCGGAACCCTGCGATAAAAAAAAAAAAAAAAAAAAAACTTCTGTGGTAACGCTGCGGGCAGCGGCGCGCCGCCCCGCTATCATTTTGCACTGCCTGAGGGGGGCGGACTGCACGGGTGACACCAGTCCCTGGGGTAACACCCGGTGCGGTCTCCCCGCCCCCAGGCACCAGAGCAGAGTCGCGGCAGCGGAGCGTGCAGGAGGAGGGCGGGCCGGAGGCGTGTCCCGTCCTCCCCTGTGCATCTGATAGGCTGCCGGCCTAGTGCTGGCAAGCAGCCTATCAGAGGCCGGTTCAGGAGGCGCGATGACGTCATCACGCCGCCTGAGCCGTACAGCGCGGGACACAGGCCGGAAGAGGCCTGCATCGCATCGCTGCCATGGAGGTAAGTATGTGTTTTCTTGTTTTTTTGTGTTTTTTTTTTTTTGGCTGGCTACTGGCACATAAGGGGGTCACTGGCGCATATAGGGGCTACTGGCGGCGGCGGCGACGCATAAGGGGACTGCTAGCACATTAGGGGCTACTGGCTCATAAGGGGGTCACTGGCACATTAGGGGGTCACTGGCGCATAAGGGGGCTACTGGCACATTGGGGGCTACTGGCTCATAAGGGGGCTACTGGCTCATAAGGGTGCTACTGGCATATAAGGGTGCTACTGGCATCATAAGGGGCTACTGGCATATAAGGGGCTACTGGCATATAAGGGACCACTGGCCCATAAGGGGCTACTGGCTCATAAGGGGCTACTGGCTCATAAGGGGCTACTGGCACATAAGGGGGCTACTGGCTCATAAGGGTGCTACTGGCATATAAGGGGCTACTGGCATATAAGGGGCTACTGGCACATAAGGGGGCTACTGGCACATAAGGGGCTACTGGCAGCGGCGGCGCATAAGGGGACTGCTGGCACATTAGGGGGCTACTGGCTCATAAGGGGGGTCACTGGCACATTAGGGGGCTACTGGCTCATAAGGGGGTCACTTGCGCATAAGGGGGCTACTGGCACATAAGGGGACTACTGGCACATAAGGGGGGCTACTGGCTCATAAGGGGACTACTGGCATATAAGGGGGCTACTGGCACATAAGGGGGCTACTGGCACTGTGGCACATGAGGGGGCTACTGGCACATGAGGGGGCTACTGGCACATGAGGGGGCTACTGGCACATGAGGGGGCTACTGGCACATGAGGGGGCTACTGGGCACATGAGGGGGCTACTGGCACATGAGGGGGCTACTGGCACATGAGGGGGCTACTGGCACATAAGGGGGACTACTGGCACATAAGGAGGGCTATTATTATTGTTATAAGGCCGCTTCTGTACTATTATTATTATAATGGCCCCTCTGTACTATTCTTATCTTAATAGCCCCACTGTATTAGTATTATTATTATTTATACAGAGGGGGCCGTTATTATAATAATAGCACAGAGAGGGCCTTTATATTAATAATAATACCGAGCTGTGTTGCCATGTTGGAGGGGGAGAATTGGGATATACCCTATATACTGTGTATTATATTATGGGGGCACTAGGAGGAAGGCGGGAGAGGAGCACTATGGGGGCATTTACTAGGGGCACTATATAGGGGTATTTCATACTGGTACATTATGGGGACATTAGCTGAGCTGGGGCATTACAAGGGGTATTTTTTGCACTGTATATTATAAGGAGAATTATTACTACAGGGGGGTTTATGGTGGGCTTTGTTACTCCCCATGTTATGACTCCCAGTAGCAGCACCAGCCTCTCCCTGCTCTGCTATCCCTCTGATCCTTCTCCAAATCCTTATTCTGATATCTTTCTCTTTAGGATAAACACATCATCAGCTCCGCCGATCCCCACAGTATACAGTATACCTCTACACCGATCCCCCGGCCAAAGTGTGAAGTGGTGTCCGAGATCCCCAAGGGCCAAGCTAACTGTAAGTTTTCATGTGAAATATGTTTGTTATACACATATAGCATACACTGCGCACAGCGTCATTGATTGCTATGACGCCGTGCGCTTTGTGCCGCCGCTACAGTACTGTAAGGGCAGATCATCTGATGGGGGGGGGGGGGCGTCAATTTTTATCTTGCCTAGGGCGTCAAAAATTCTTGCACCGGCCCTGCCTCTAGGTGTATCGGCAACACCCTCATTGTTCATAGACGCTCATTTGCATATATTAAAACATGGGACCTACACAGATACCTTCAGCTGCCAAGTGCACATGTAACAGGTCCGCCAGTTTCATTGGTACAAAACGATCAGAGAAGGACCGGCCAGGTAGTATGCTGCACGGGAAAGGAGCAGCCTCCAATCAATAGTAGAACAATGAATCCCAGCAGCTGTATCTTTGCAAATGGATTTTATTTCATTCCTTCAAAAATGTCCTGTAACCAGGATGCGTTTCGGCGTACATGCCTATATCAAAAAAGGAATTAAATAAAATCAATTTGCAAAAATACAGCTGCTGAGATTCATTGTTCTATCATTGGTTCAAAACTGCTGACAGATGCCTTTTAACCACCTAACAGTCACATTAAAATTGGAAAAACCGTCCCAAAAATGTCACTTTTTATTGTAGATTTTTAATGTGTGTCTGCAGTAAATCTTGTTGGTGTGCAACTCAGGAGACACTATTGCATTTTTAACCCCTTATTTAATTTTAGCCTTAAGGAACAATAATATTTTTCCCGTTTGTGTTCTAGCAGTCATAACTTTTTATTTTTTTCTTCTAAATTTGTTTTTATTTTGCAGGATTAGTTGTAGGTTTTTTAGGAACCATTTTGGGGTATATATAGTGTATTAAATAACTTAGTTTATTCTTAGGGAGTAAGGTAAAAAACAATTTTTACATTATTTAGTGGAATTTATTTAAGGTAAAAAAAAATATTAAATTATTTTTATTATTATATTTTTTTTTACTATTTTTCCTTTTCTCCTGCAGCCTTTCAGCTTTGCAACTGCTCCCCTATTCTCCTCCAGACCGAAAGGAAGGGAATGGGGGGGGGGGGCAGGGGTTGCTTTAGCTGGTTTGGTACCAGCTAGAGATACATTTCAAACAATGCCAGAATTACAGCAATATCTTTAGTACATGGAAAGATATCACTGTTAGAAATTGGGATGCAGTGAATACAGCTGAAACTACTGTAAAAGCATGTTTTACCCGCGATTATTCCCGACTTAATTTCCAACAGTGATATCTCCTGTCATTTTGGTCTTGTATGAAAGCCTGGAATGCCAGCTTTTAAACAAGACCAGTTCCATGCATGTAGCAAAATATTGCAAAAATAAAAGTTGCAAATTATTGAGCAAATATGGTGCACACCATAATCTGCCACTATTGAGGTGTAAAAGCATTGATAAATATGCCCTAATATGTCCGTAAAGGGGTCCTTTTCAAATAAAGAGCAATCATTGTAAGAGCAAAAGTTCTGAAACAACTTCTCACTTTTTTCAAGATCTCTGCTTCTGACAGTGAATGAGAACATTATTTGCATTCAGATTATAGAAACCTGCCTGGACATACAGCAAAAATGGACCAGTCATATTTTGCTGATATTGTTTTATCAGTTTACCTTTTTAAAGCCCAAAACTTTTATATTTTTTAACCACAATGTACTGGAACCAAAAAAGAAGAATATGGACAGACAGTCCAGGGATTCTTCTAGAACTTTTGCTATCTGCCATTACGATATACTTAGGATTCCCTGTGATACAATTAAAGGGAAGGGTCCCTTTGCTCTCTTTAAATAGCGCAATTAGCTTTGATCATGGCACTCAAAAAGATCAGCAGGATGAGAGTCGACTGTGTGCTGCTTATGATGAGCATACTCTTCGAACTCCTGAAGGTTTTGGGGGGCACACACATTTATACACTACACAGCATTGGACTAGAGTTCCTTGGGCCCACCAGAGAAATTATTTTGGGCCCAAGCCCCATATCATCAATAAAGTATTTCTGAGTCAAAGAAATAGACCCTGGTAGCAAGTGATTAGCCCTAAAGGCAGTTCTAAATGTTTTTTTCTATCCGACCTTTGGGGCCCATTATGATATGAGAACCTAGGCCCAGTAGAGGATCCTCTGGTACGCTGGCGGGCCAGTCCGACAATGATTACATAGACATTGATTTCAGTTAGTACTATGTAGTGCTCCAGTTCACCTGTAAAGGAGCTGTTACAAAACTGAACAATTGAAAAGATTCCACTTTTTATTGGAACTGTCTAGTTTGACCTTAAAAATGCAGTTTTTTGTAGCTCTGCAGTTTGAAAGTCATGCCCTTTTTTCAGAAATTTTATGTTGGCATAGTGACACGAGGGCTTGTTTTTTCCTGGATATCATGGCTTAAGCCTCATTCACACGTCAGTGTTTTGGTCAGTGATGTCTATCAGTGATTGTGGGCCAAAACCAGGACTGGAGCCTCCACAGACATCAGGTATAAGGGAAAGATCTGCACGGGTTCTGTGTTTAGACCCACACCTGGTTTTGGCTGAAAATCACTGATGGAAATCACTGACCAAACACTGACGTGCGAATGAGGCATTATTGGTTTTGTTTCAGCGGTGTTAATGGAGACATATGAATAACGTTATTCAACATAATTACCCAAATGTAGATTTTTATGTTTTATTGTTTTTGTACAGTACATTTTTATTTTGTATATACAACTTTAAGCACATTGTTATTTGACAGGCGATACAAACAAAATCCAGTAATTGCTGTTGTTATTAAGTTTTATTACTGTATTTGCTGGGCAAGATAAATAAGGGTACTTTCACTAGCGTTAGAGGAATCCGGCAGGCCAGTTCCGTTGCCGGAACTGCCTGCCCCGGATCCAGAAATCCGTGTGCAAAAGGATACCATCTGTTTCCGGATCCGGTATTTTATCTTTTCACATTTTTAAATACCGGAAAACTTTAACGCTAGTGTAAAAGTGCCCTAACAAAGAAATTTTTATGAGCTTTATGGATGTGGTGTTACTAAATGTGTCGTTTTTCCACAAAAGGCCTTTTCATGGGCAAAAAGGTTTTGTTTTTACTTGGAATTTTTATATTGAAAACTTTTTAATAATTTTTTACCAATGCGATGGCTTCTATAATAACGTGCAATAATATAGTTACAGTGTATTTGAGTGTAATACATCTGTCAGTGAAAACTGACGAGGCATTCTGTTAGGGCCTAATAGGAGGAAAACACAGCAGACCTGAGTCTCTTCATTAGGCTCCAGATGGACATGGAAATCCAGTGCTG
>JAKVIS010004233.1:0-14530 GCA_033119425.1 Bufotes viridis | reverse complement strand
CGGACCCGAACCCAGACATTTTCAAAAAGTTCGGGTTCGGGTCCGGTGTTCGTCGATTACTTCCCGCTTTCTGAAGGGCTGCACAGCAGCCAATCAGCTAGTGTTTTACTTCTTGCCCTAAGAGCCCATCACAGCCATGCCTACTAATGGCATGGCTGTGATTGGCCAAGTGCAACATGTGACCCAGCCTCTATTTAAGCTGGAGTCACGTAGCGCCGCACGTCACACTGCTCTGATTAGGGTAGGGAGAGGACGCAGCTTCTGTCAGGGCGAGATAGGCAGGGATAAAGAAGTGAATGATCTACATTTCTACACCTGCGCATCAGAACAACTCAGCTGAGCTGTTCACTGAAAGTCACTATTTTGTTTAGACTGGCCAGAGCGATTTTTACTGGCACATGTAACTGTGCTGACCGGCGGTGGCCATTTTGGGACTTGAGGTAAGCCAGCACAAGCTGCCACAGAGTCTAAACCAAAGCTCCAAAGAAGTGAAAAATCTACACCTGTGAATCAGAACAACAGCGATTCAGCTGCTCAGTCAAAGTCAATTTCTTTTCTGGCTGGGCAGACCGTTTTCTGTCACATGTTACTGGGCTGATAGGCGGCGGCCATTTTGGGACTTGTGGTGCTACAGCAAAAGCTGCCACAACGTCCATTAATCTCATGTAATAGTCGATTTTTTCATAGATATACTACATCAGGGGTTTGGCTGTGCTTGTGTCACCCATACTAACTGCAAAGATATTTAATATATCAGTGGTGAAACTGAAAGTAACCCACTTGGATAGCAAATCCCATGAATGTGCTGTTCCAGCTAGGCTAGCCAGTGCCACTACAGCCAAGTCCAATACTGTCAGCCAGAAATATTATTTTTTTATGTGCCAGAAATATAAATTAAAAAAAGCTTTCACCGTAATAATAAAATTATTCTGGTGTTAGACCAGAAGAAGCACTCCTGTTGTAATTAATACTGTAAAAAGGCTTAGGCAATATTTCTCCCAGTGTGGGAAATTTATCTATCAAAACTAGCATTTTAAAAATTCCGGTGTTCTGAAATACCAGCAGTCCTCTTGTAATTAATACCGCAAAAAGGCATTATATCGTCCAGTGTTGTAATTTTGGAGAAAAAAAGGCCAATTTAATCAATCTGGTGTTAGTTACACCAGAAACAGTAGGCAGCACGTTTTTACTCCTGTAAAAAGGAATTAATACCGGAAAAAGGCATTACATTGTCCAGTGTTGTAATTTTGGTGAAAAAAAGGCCAATTTAATCAATCTGGTGTTAGATACACCAGAAACAGTAGGCAGCACGTTTTTACTCCTGTAAAAAGGAATTAATACCGGAAAAAGGCATTACATTGTCCAGTGTTGTAATTTTAGTGAAAAAAAGGCCAATTTAATCAATCTGGTGTTAGTTACACCAGAAACAGTAGGCAGCACGTTTTTACTCGTGTAAAAAGGAATTAATACCGGAAAAAGGCATTACATTGTCCAGTGTTGTAATTTTGGTGAAAAAAAGGCCAATTTAATCAATCTGGTGTTAGTTAGACCAGAAACAGTAGGCCGCACGTTTTTACTCCTGTAAAACGGAATTATATCTCCCCGTGTGGGAATCTATGTACCAAAACTAGCATATTAAAAATTCTGGTGTCCAATTTGCAGCAGTTTTCTTGTAATTAATACCGGAAAAAGGAATTATATCTTCCAGTGTGGGAATTTATGTAGACAAACTAGTATTTTAAAAATTCTGGTGTCCAATTAGCAGCAGTCTTCTTGTAATTAATACCTGAAAAAGGCATTACATTGTCCAGTGTTGTAATTTTGGTGAAAAAAAGGCCAATTTAATCAATCTGGTGTTAGTTATACCAGAAACAGTAGGCAGCACGTTTTTACTCCTGTAAAAAGGAATTAATACCGGAAAAAGGCATTACATTGTCCAGTGTTGTCATTTTGGTGAAAAAAAGCCAATTTAATCAATCTGGTGTTAGTTAGACCAGAAACAGCAGGCCGCACGTTTTTACTCCTGTAAAAAGGAATTATATCTCCCCGTGTGGGAATCTATGTACCAAAACTAGCATATTAAAAATTCTGGTGTCCAATTTGCAGCAGTTTTCTTGTAATTAATACCGGAAAAAGGAATTATATCTTCCAGTGTGGGAATTTATGTACACAAACTAGCATTTTAAAAATTCTGGTGTCCAATTAGCAGCAGTCTTCTTGTAATTAATACCGGAAAAAGGAATTATATCTTCCAGTGTTGGAATTTTGGGGCTAAAAAATAATATATTTTATTGTGGTGCGAGTTGAATCGCAACAATGAGGAAACATTCTATTAAGGGACGAGGACGCGGTCGTGGTGGTGTCCGTGGAGCCTCTGTTGCTGGCACAGGACGTGGCCGTTCGGCCTCAGGCGCACAAAGTAGTGAACCAACTCCCTCAAGTAGCCGGCAGAATTTACAGCGATATTTGGTGGGGCCCAATGCCATTATGAGGATGGTAAGGCCTGAGCAGGTACAGGCATTAGTCGATTGGGTGGCCGACAGTGCTTCCAGCACGTTCACCACATTGTCTTCTGCCCAGTCTTCTGCGGAAAGTGCACAGGTGGCACCTGAAAGCCAAGCCCATCAGTCTGTCACATCACCCCCATGTATATCAGGGAAACTGTCTGAGCCTCAAGTTATGCAGCAGTCTCTTATTCTGTTTGAAGACTCTGCTCCCACGGTTTTCCAGGGGCGTCCACCTAGCCCTTCCCCAGCGGTGGAAGACATTCCATGCACTGACGCACAACCACTTATGTATCCAGATGATGAGGACATGGGAATACCACCACAGCAGAGTGACCGAGTCTCTGATGATGACGAAACACTGGTGCCCACTGCCGCGTCTTATTGCAGTGTGCAGACTGAACTGGAGGAGGTCAGGGAGGAAGACTGGGTTGAAGAGGATGCAGAGGACGATGAGGTCTTAGACCCCACATGGACTGAAGGTCGTGCCGCTGACTTAAATAGTTCAGAGGAAGAGGCAGTGGTGAGACCGAGACAACAGCGAAGCCAAAGAGGGAGCAGGGGGCAAAAGCAGAACAGCCGCCGTCCAGAGAGTTCGCCTGCTATTGGCCAGCGCCAACAGGGACCCAGCACCCCAAAGGCATCTTCAAGGAGTTCCCTGGCATGGCACTTCTTCAGACAATGTGCTGACGACAAGACCAGAGTGGTTTCAGACCCTGAGGCGAGGCATTAATGTTCTTAACCTGAGCACCACCTGCATGATCAGGCATCTACATGCAAAGCATGAACTGCAGTGGAGTACACACCTTAAAAACAAGGAACCCGCTCAGGCTCCCCCTGCTCCCTCTACCGCTGCTGCCTCGGCTTCCGCCTCGAGAGGAATGTTGCCACCTGCCGAGCAGCAAACAGAGGATGTGCCACCGACACCACCACCACCACCACCGCCACCGTGACCTAGCGTCTCCACTATTTCACACAGCAGCGTTCAGCTCTCCATCTCTCAAACCTTTGAGAGGAAGCGCAAATTCCCACCTAGTCACCCTCGAGCCCTTGGCCTGAATGCCAGCATTTCTAAACTACTGGCCTTTGAAATGCTGTCATTCCGGCTGGTGGACACAGACAGCTTCAAACAGCTGATGGCCATGGCTGTCCCCCAGTATGTGGTTCCCAGCCGCCACTACTTCTCCAAGACAGCCGTGCCTTCCCTGCACATGCAAGTGTCCGATAAAATCAAGTGTGCACTGCGCAACGCCATTTGTGGCAAGGTCCACCTAACCACAGATACGTGGACCAGTAAGCACGGCCAGGGACGCTATATCTCCCTAACTGCACACTGGGTAAATGTAGTGACGGCTGGGCCCCAGGCGGAGAGTTCCTTGGCGCACGTCCTTCCGCCGCCAAGGATCACAGGGCATCATTCTTGCTGTCATTCCTCCTGTAGCCTCCTCCTCCTACTCGGCTTCCACCAGCTCATCCAGTCAGCCACACACCTTCACCACCAACTTCAGCACAGCCCGGGGTAAACGTCAGCAGGCCATTCTGAAACTCATATGTTTGGGGGACAGGCCCCACACCGCGCAGGAGTTGTGGCGGGGTATTGAACAACAGACCGACCAGTGGTTGCTGCCGGTGGGCCTCAAGCCCGGCCTGGTGGTGTGCGATAATGGGCGAAATCTCGTCGCAGCTCTGGGACTAGCCGGTTTGACGCACATCCCTTGCCTGGCGCATGTGCTGAATTTGGTGGTGCGGGCCGTCTGTGCGCGCTTCCGGTGTTCACATCCTGCCGCTGCTCGCCTGTCAGCGCTACAGCGGAACTTCGGCCTTCCCGCTCACCGCCTAATATGCGACGTGCCCACCCGGTGGAACTCTACCTTGCACATGCTGGAGAGACTGTGCGAGCAGCAGCAGGCCATAGTGGAGTTTCAGCTGCAGCACGCACGGGTCAGTCGCACTGCGGAACAGCACCACTTCACCACCAATGATTGGGCCTCCATGCGAGACCTGTGTGCCCTGTTGCCCTGTTTAGAGTACGCCACCAACATGGCCAGTGGCGATGCCACTGTTATCAGCGTGACAATACCAATTCTATGTCTCCTAGAGAAAACGCTTAGGGCGATGATGGAAGAGCAGGTGGGCCAGGGCCAGGAGGAGGAGGAGGAGGATGACGGGTCGTTTTTAGCACTTTCAGGCCAGTCTGTTAGAAGTGGCTCAGAGGGAGGTTTTTTGCAACAGCAGAGGCCAGGTACAAATGTGGCCAGCCAGGGACCACTACTGGAGGACGAGGAGGATGAGGAGGAAGTGGAGGAGGTGGAGGATGAAGCAGGTTCACAGTGGGGTGGCACCCAGCACAGCGCAGGCACATCACTGGTGCGTGGCTGGGGGGATACAGAGGATGATGACGATGCGCCTCCCACAGAGGACAGCTTGTCCTTACTTCTGGGGAGCCTGGCACACATGAGCGATTACATGCTGCAGTGCCTGCGCAACGACAGCAGAGTTGCCCACATTTTAACGTGTGCTGACTACTGGGTGGCCACCCTGCTGGATCCATGGTACGAAGACAATGTGCCCACTTTACTTCCTGCACTGGAGCGTGATAGGAAGATGCGCGAGTACAAGCGCACGCTGGTAGACGCGCTCCTGAGAGCATTCCCAACTGCCACAGGGGAACAGGTGGAAGGCCAAGCTAGAGGAGGAGCTAGAGGTCGCCCACGCAGCAGTGTCACGGCCAGCTCCTCTGAGGGCAGGGTTAGCATGGCAGAAATGTGGAAAAGTTTTGTCTCCACGCCACAGCTAACTGCCCCACCACCTGATACGGAACGTGTTAGCAGGAGGCAACATTTCACTAACATGGTTGAACAGTACGTCTGCACACAACTCCACGTACTGACGGATGGTTCGGCCCCATTCAACTTCTGGATTTCCAAATTGTCCACGTGGCCAGAATTAGCATGTTATGCCTTGGAGTTGCTGTCCTGCCTGGCGGCCAGCGTTTTATCTGAACGTGTATTCAGCACGGCAGGGGGCATCATTACTGACAAACGCAGCCGCCTGTCCGCAGCCAACGTGGACAAGCTGACGTTTATAAAAATGAACCAGGCATGGATCCCACAAGACCTGACCCTCCCTTGTGCAGAGTAGTCCTTAATAACTGCCTTAAACCATGTTGTCTTGTACTCCTGGCCACTTCTTCATTGAAAAATCAATTTTTGAAATTAAGTAGGATCTTGGGGTGCAACCCAGAGTTGAATGAACCTTCCCTCTGTCTGGGTGCCGGGGCCAAAGTACATGAAAGTGTCCTTCTCCTGTGCTGGGTGATATGAATGTTATACTTGTGCTGTCTGACATGTCTCCTTTGTGTGGGTGCAGGGGGCCAAAGTCACTGAAAGCGGCCTTCTCCTGTGGTGGGTGATCGAAATGCCTGATTCTCTGCTGTGGGACCTCTCTCCTCCGTGTGGCTGCAGGGGTCAAGGTCTCTAAAAGTGCCCTTCTCCTGTGGTGGTTGATGTAAAACTGATGCTTGTGCTATCTGACCTGTCTCCTCTGTGTCGGTGCTAAGGCCTAAGTAACTAAATGGTGGCCTTCTCCTGAGGTGGTTGATATGATGCCTGATTATGTGCTGTGGGACCTCTCTCCTCTTTCTGGGTGCAGGGGTCAAATTAACTAAAGGTGGCCTACTCCTGTGGTGGGTGATCTGTAAAACTGATGCTTGCGCTATCTGACCTGTCTCCTCTGTCTCGTTGCTAAGGCCTAACTCACTGAAAGTGGCCTTGTCATGTGCTGGGTGATATAAATGTGATACAAGTGCCATCTGACATGGTTGAAGCTATCAAATTAACTAAAGGTGGCCGACTCCTGTAGTGGGTGATCAGTAAAACTGATGCTTGTGCTATCTGACCTGTCTCCTCTGTCTCGTTGCTAAGGCCTAACTCACTGAAAGTGGCCTTGTCATGTGCTGGGTGATATAAATGTTATACTTGTGCCATCTGACATGGTTGCCGGGGTCCCATTAAATGATGGCCTACTCCTGTGGTGGGTGATCTAAATGCCTGATTCTCTGCTGTGAAACCTCTCTCCTCCGTCTGGGTGCAGGGGTCAAAGTCTCTAAAAGTGGCCTTCTCTTGTGCTGGGTGATGTAAAACTGATGCTTGTACCATCTGACATGGTTGCCGGGGTCCCATTAAATGATGGCCTACTCCTGTGGTGGGTGATCTAAATGCCTGATTCTCTGCTGTGAAACCTCTCTCCTCCGTCTGGGTGCAGGGGTCAAAGTCTCTAAAAGTGGCCTTCTCTTGTGCTGGGTTATGTAAAACTGATGCTTGTACCATCTGACATGGGTGCAGGGGTCAAATTAACTAAATGGTGGCCTACTCCTGTGGTGGGTGATATGAGGCCTTAATATGTTCTGTGAAAACCTCTCTCCTCCGTCTGGGTGCAGGGGTCAAAGTCTCTAAAAGTGGCCTTCTCTTGTGCTGGGTGATGTAAAACTGATGCTTGTGCCATCTGACATGGTTGCCGGGTCCCATTAAATGATGGCCTACTCCTGTGGTGGGTGATCTAAATGCCTGATTCTCTGCTGTGAAACCTCTCTCCTCCGTCTGGGTGCAGGGGTCAAAGTCTCTAAAAGTGGCCTTCTCTTGTGCTGGGTAATGTAAAACTGATGCTTGTACCATCTGACATGGGTGCAGGGGTCAAATTAACTAAATGGTGGCCTACTCCTGTGGTGGGTGATATGATGCCTGAATATGTGCTGTGCGGCCTCTCTCCTCTTTCTGGGTGCAGGGTTCAAAGTAACTAAAAGTGGCCTTCTCCTGTGCTGGATGGTATAAATGTAATGCTTGTGCTATCTGACATGTCTCCTCTGTCTGGGTGCTAAGGCCTAAGTCACTGAAAGTGGCCTTCTCCTGTGGTGGTTGATATGATGCCAGATTCTCTGCTGTGGGACCTCTCTCCTTTGTCTGGATGCTGGGGTCGAAATAATAGTAAGCTGACCTTCTCCATTGGTGGGTGATTTGAAGCCTGATTCTGTGCTATGGGACCTAACTCCAATTAATATTGGTTAATTTTTTTTTATTTTATGTTAAGTCATCATTTCCCTATCTACATTTGTTTGCAGGGGATTTACCTACATTTTGCTGCCTTTTGCAGCCCTCTAGCCCTTTCCGGGAGTCTTTTACAGCCTTTTTAGTGCCCAAAAGTTCGGGTCCCCATTGACTTCTATGGGGTTCGGGTTCGGGATGAAGTTCGGGTTGAGTTCGGATCACGAACCCGGACATTTTCCGGAAGTTCGGCCGAACCTCTCGCACCCGAACATCCAGGTGTTCGCTCAACTCTTTTCGTGAATACTTGATGAATATTCACCCAAATATTTGGGAAATATCGCAAAATCGAATATTGCCCCTGCCGCTCATCACTACGTAAGAAGGGAATTCTTTAATGCATCACTCAATCTAAAAGGTCAGAAATTTCATCATGTTTTCTATAAAGCAAAAGAAAAATAATATAAGTAGAGTTGAGCGAACCCAAACTGTAAAGTTCGGGTTTGTACCGAACTTTCCGATTTTTCGCACCCAAAGCTGAACATTTCCGTAAAAGTTCGGGTTTGTTGTTCGGCGATTTCTTGGCGCTTTTTGAAAGGCTGCAGGGCAGCCAATCAACAGGCGTTTCACTACTTTGCCCTAAGAAGCCATCACAGCCATGCCTACTAATGGCATGGCTGTGATTGGCCAGTGCAACATGTGACCCATCCTCTATATAAGCTGGAGTCATGTAGTGCCGCACGTCACACTGCTCTGATTAGTGTAGGGATAGGATGCTGCTTTGAGGGAGAGATTAGGGAAGAATTCTGTTGAACTTGGCGGTGTTAAATATTCAAACTACGGCAATTATTGAGGGTGCTATGCTACATATTTGTACCCAGCTCTGTGCCCGTGATACTCCAAAATAATTTTTAATCCATCTGTTAGTGAGAAGGGGGTCGGCGGCCATTTTAGCAACTGCAGTGTCCTTGGAACTGCATGTGATCTCTATGTGTGCCAGGGACATTAGTCTAATTCTTTTCTGGCAGGTAAAGTACCCCTACAGCCTGCAGTGCATACCTGGCATTGAAAATTATCACACACTGTAACACATTTTTGTGACCCAAAGCGATTTATTTATCTGTATGACAGTCCAGAAAAAAATTAAATTACTGCAGTTACGGTACCTTGCTGCTGTAAAAAGCACCATTTTTGTGCTAGATAGCACTTTTATGTACAACGCTGCATTACCTATTTTATAATTTACCAGTGACATACTGCATTTCTATAGTTGGTTGCCAAAACCCCTATTGTAGTGCCACAGAGCACTTTTGCGTACAATGCTTTATTACATATTATATATTTATCAGTGACATACTGCATTTCTATAGTTGGTTGCAAAAAACAATGTTTTTGTGCTAGATTACACATTTGTGGCCTAGTCTGCACTTTTGATATTCCAATACGGCCTCATGCACACAGCTCGGGCACAGACCCATTTACTTCAATTGGGCCGCAAAAGATGCAGACAGCTCTTCTTGTGCTGTCAGCATCTGTTGCTCCGTTCCGTGGCACCGCAAACAAACAAAAAAAAAAAGCATGTCCTATTCTTGTCCGTTTTGAGGACAAGAATAGGCATTTCTAGAATGGGCCGTGTTCCGTTCCACAAATTGCAGAAAGAAGAGCGGAGCAGCTTCCGTGTTTTGTGGATCCACGGTTTGCAGACCGCAAAACACATGTGCATGTGGCCTAAAACTGTTAACTACTGCATTTACATAGTTGTTTGCAAAAAACACAGTTTTTGTCCTAGATTGCACATTTGTGACCTAGTCTGCACTTCTGATATTCCAAAAAAAACGTAAACTACTGCATTTACATAGTTTTTTGCCAAAAACGATGTTTTTGTACTAGAATGCACATTTGTGGCCTAGTCTGCACTTCTGATATTCCAAAAAAACGGTTAACTACTGCATTTACAAAGTTGTTTGCAAAAAGAAACCACTGTTTTTGTGCTAGATTGCACATTTGTGGCCTAGTCTGCACTCCTGATATTCCAATAAAACCGTAAACTGCTGCATTTACATAGTTGTTTGCAAAAAAACACTGTTTTTGTGCTAGAATGCACATTTGTGGCATGGTCTGCACTTCTGCTATTCCAATAAAACGGTTAACTACTGCATTTACATAGTTGTTTGCAAAAAACACTGTTTTTGTGCTAGATTGCACATTTGTGACCTTGTCTGCACTTCTGATATTCCAATAAAACCGTAAACTACTGCATTTACATGGTTGTTTGCCAAAAACACAGTTTTTGTGCTAGATTGCACATTTGTGGCCTGGTCTGCACTTCTGATATTCCAATAAAATCTTAACTACTGCATTTACATAGTTGTTTGCAAAAACACTGTTTTTGTGCTAGAATGCACATTTGTGGCCTGGTCTGAACTTCTGCTATTCCAATAAAACGGTTAACTACTGCACTTACATAGTTGTTTGCAAGAAACACTGTTTTTGTGCTAGATTGCACATTTGTGACCTAGTCTGCACTTCTGCTATTCCAATAAAACGGTTAACTACTGCATTTCTATAGTTGGTTGCAAAAAACAATGTTTTTGTGCTAGATTACACATTTGTGGCCTAGTCTGCACTTTTGATATTCCAATACGGCCTCATGCACACAGCTCGGGCACAGACCCATTTACTTCAATTGGGCCGCAAAAGATGCAGACAGCTCTTCTTGTGCTGTCAGCATCTGTTGCTCCGTTCCGTGGCACCGCAAACAAAAAAAAAAAAAAAAGCATGTCCTATTCTTGTCCGTTTTGAGGACAAGAATAGGCATTTCTACAATGGGCCGCGTTCCGTTCCACAAATTGCAGAAAGAAGAGCGGAGCAGATTCCGTGTTTTGTGGATCCACGGTTTGCAGACCGCAAAACACATGTGCATGTGGCCTAAAACTGTTAACTACTGCATTTACATAGTTGTTTGCAAAAAACACTGTTTTTGTCCTAGATTGCACATTTGTGACTTAGTTTGCACTTCTGATATTCCAATAAAACCGTAAACTACTGCATTTACATAGTTTTTTGCCCAAAAAAATGTTTTTGTACTAGATTGCACATTTGTGGCCTAGTCTGCACTTCTGATATTCCAAAAAAACGGTTAATAACTGCATTTACAAAGTTGTTTGCAAAAAGAAACCACTGTTTTTGTGCTAGATTGCACATTTGTGGCCTAGTCTGCACTCCTGATATTCCAATAAAACCGTAAACTACTGCATTTACATAGTTGTTTGCAAAAAAACACTTTTTTTGTGCTAGATTGCATATTTGTGGCCTCGTCTGCACTTCTGCTATTCCAATAAAAAGGTTAACTACTGCATTTACATAGTTGTTTGCAAAAAACACAGTTTTTGTGCTAGATTGCACATTTGTGACCTTGTCTGCACTTCTGAAATTCCAATAAAACCGTAAACTACTGCATTTACATGGTTGTTTGCCAAAAACACAGTTTTTATGCTAGATTGCACATTTGTGGCTTAGTCTGCACTTCTGATATTCCAATAAAATGATTAACTACTGCATTTCTATTTTTGTTTGCAAAAAACATAGTTTTTGTGCTAGATTGCATATTTGTGGCCTAGTCTGCACTTCTGAGATTCCAATAAAACCGTAAACTACTGCATTTACATAGTTGTTTGCAAAAAACACTGTTTTTGTGCTAGAATGCACATTTGTGGCCTGGTCTGCACTTCTGATATTCCAATAAAATCGTAAACTACTGCATTTACATAGTTGTTTGCAAAAACACTGTTTTTGTGCTAGAATGCACAATTTTGGCCTGGTCTGCACTTCTGCTATTCCAATAAAACGGTTAACTACTGCATTTACATAGTTGTTTGCCAAAAACACTGTTTTTGTGCTAGATTGCACATTTGTGGCCTAGTCTGCACTTCTGATATTCCAATAAAATGATTAACTACTGCATTTCTATTTTTTTTTGCAAAAAACACAGTTTTTGTGCTAGATTGCACATTTGTGGCCTAGTCTGCACTTCTGATATTCCAATAAAATGGATAACTACTGCATTTACATAGTTGTTTGCAAAAACACTGTTTTTGTGCTAGATTGCACATTTGTTGTCCAGTCTGCACTTCTGAGATTCCAATAAAACCGTAAACTACTGCATTTACATAGTTGTTTGCAAAAAACACAGTTTTTGTGCTAGATTGCACATTTCTGGCCTAGTCTGCACTTCTGATATTCCAATAAAATGGATAACTACTGCATTTACATAGTTGTTTGCAAAGGACACTGTTTTTGTGCTAGATTGCACATTTGTTGCCTAGTCTGCACTTCTGAGATTCCAATAAAACCGTAAACTACTGCATTTACAAAGTTGTTTGCAAAAAACACAGTTTTTGTGCTAGATTGCACATTTGTGGCCTAGTCTGCACTTCTGATATTCCAATAAAATGGTTAAATACTGCATTTCTATTTTTGTTTGCAAAAAACACAGTTTTTGTGCTAGATTGCACATTTGTGGGCTGGTCTGCACTTCTGAGATTCCAATAAAACCGTAAACTACTGCATTTACATAGTTGTTTGCAAAAAACACAGTTTTTGTGCTAGATTGCACATTTGTGGCCTAGTCTGCACTTCTGATATTCCAATAAAATCTTAACTACTGCATTTACATAGTTGTTTGCAAAGGACACTGTTTTTGTGCTAGATTGCACATTTGTTGTCCTGTCTGCACTTCTGAAATTCCAATAAAACCGTAAACTACTGCATTTAAATAGTTGTTTGCCAAAAAAGACTGTTTTTGTGCTAGATTTCATATTTGTGGCCTAGTCTTCCCTTCTGATATTCCAATAAAACGGTTAACTACTGCATGTACATAGTTGTTTGCAAAAAACACTGCCTTTGTGCTAGATTGCTCATTTTTGGCCTAGTCTGCACTTCTGATATTCCAATAAAACGTTTAACTACTACATTTCTATTGTACATAGTTGTTTGCAAAAAACACTGCTTTTGTGTTATATTGCACATTTGCGTCCTACGCTGAATTTCTGACATTCAAAATAAACCGTTATCTTCTGCTGTTACATTGTTGGTAGGAAAAATCAAATTTTTAGTGATAGTGAAGTAATTTTATTGAATTGCTCCGTTACACTGTTGTACGACCTAAAGAAATTTATTCTGCCTTACTGTTAGTGAACTTAATTGTAGACTATTGGCAGTTAAATTGACACCTGAGATAAAACATCTGTTAGTTTGGTGGGTGAACGCAAATAATGAGGAGAACATCAAATAAGGGAAGTGCATATGGTTGTGGTGGTGTTGGTGGAGCTCCTGTTGCTGGGAGAGGACGTGGCTGTTCTGCGCCAGCTACACCTCCAAGTGAAACACATTCCTCAGTTGCGAAAAGGAGACAGAACCTGCAGTGTTATTTGGTAGGCCCGAATTTCGCTCTATGGATGGTTAGGCTAGAACAAGTACAGGCGAAGGTAGTTTGGGTGGCTGATAGTGTCTCCAGTTCCTTCACATTATCTCCCACCCTGTCCTCTGCAGAAAGATCAAAGTTGGCAACTGCAGCCCATGCCCATCAGTCTTTCACCTCACCCCCTTGCAAATCAGCCAAGCAGTCATGCAGCAGACTCTTATGCTTTTTGATGACTCTGCTGGCAGGGTTTCCCAGGGCCATCCACATAGCCCTGCCCCAGTAGTGAAAGACATTGAATGCACTGATGCCCAACTACTTATGTTTCAGGATGAGGAAATGGGAATACCACTTTCTGCAGTGTACAGACCGAGAAGGAGGGCAGGGGTCAAGAATGGGTGGAAGATGATGTGGAGGATGATGAGGTCCTAGACTCCAACTGGACTCAAGGTAATGCTAGTGACGTGTGCAGTTCTGAGGAAGAGGCGGTGGTCGCACAGAGGCAACAGCACAGCAAAAGAGGGAGCAGGGTGCAAAAGTGGAGCTGCCGTCCCAGAGACAGTACGCCTGCTACTGCCCACCGCACCCAGGGACCAAGCATACCAAAGCCAGCTACAAGGAATTCATTGGCGTGGCAGTTCTTCAGACAATGTCATGACAACAAGACACGAGTGGTTTGCACGTTGTGCCATCAGAGCCAAAAGCGAGGCATAAACATTCTAAACCTGCATGACCAGGCATCTACATGCAAAGCACGAACTACAGTGGAGTAAACACCTTAAAAACCAAGAAAGGTCTCAGGCTCCTCCTGCTTCCTCTTCTGCTGCTGTCTCTGCCTCTTCCTCCACCTCTGGAGTCACAGTGGCACCTGTCACCCAGCAAACAGATGATGTGCCACCAACACCACCACCTCCGTCACCGTCACCAAGCATCTCCACCATGTCACACGCAAGCGTTCAGCTGTCCGTCTCCCAAACACTGGAGAGAAAGAGGAAATACCCACCTACCCACCCTCGATCCCTGGCCCTGAATGGCAGCTTTCTAAAATTACTGGCCTTTGAAATGCTGTAATACAGATACATGGACCAGTAAGCACAGGCAGGGACGCTATATCTCCCTAACTGCACACTTGGTAAATGTAGTGACGCCTGGATCCGAGGCAGATAGCGGTTTGGCGAATGTCCTTCCACCACCGAGGATCGCAGGGCATTATTCTTTGCCTCCTGTTCCCTTCATGTCCTACTCCGCTTCCTCCTTCTCCTCTTCTACCACCTACTCATCCGGTCAGCGAAAGACTTTCACCACCAACTTCAGCACAGCCAGGTGTAAACGTCAGCAGGTGGTTTTAAAACTCATGTGTTTGGGGGACAAACCCCACACTGCACAGGAGCTGTGAAGGGGCATAGAAGAGCAGACCGATGAGCCTCAAGCCCGTCCTGGTGGTGAGCGATAATGGGTGAAATCTCGTTGCAGCTCTGGGACTAACCAGTTTGATGCACATCCCTTGCCTGGAGCACATGCTGAATTTGGTGGTGCAGAAATTCATTAAAAACTACCCAGACATGTCA
>JAKVIS010004232.1:0-14493 GCA_033119425.1 Bufotes viridis | reverse complement strand
TGTCCCACTTGTCCCAGCCTGGAGCTCCTCCAGAGGGGCAGGAGAAAGAAGCGAGACATGGCCTTGCCTGCAGGATGCATCTCTTCCTGTCTCTAGAAAATGAAATGGGTCCGGATCTGTTGCTAAACTTTGCGGAAACAGATCCGGACCCATTCTACGGACGTGTGAATGGACCCTAAGAATAGTGACAATACACTGCTGGTTTACAGATAAGGCTAATAAATGGCTTGTCAACACATTATTTATCAAAACCTTTATGACAGACATTGGCCAGATACAAAATTAGACATAATTGATAAATAACTGAATCATTATGTAACATAGAAGCTCCTTTTGTTGATCATGCAATCTATATGTTACATCGTACAGGTTCTCTTCTGCCTGTGAATGAAATTCTTCAGCAGTGGATTGGCTCATGGTTCAGAGCAGTGTTCAAACCGGTCACTTTTTAAAAAGCATTTCCATTAGTGATTGGTTTTGGTTTGTAAAGACACTGCCACAGGAAATGTTTTCCGAACAGATTGTCTGTGGAAAGGAAATGGAAGCACAGACATCAGACAGTATGATATTCCCCAAATTCTGCCATGCTGAATTTCTCCCTATAAAATAGTTTCTACATTTGTAGAAAGTTCTACTAAGGAGGATGTATTTCTATGGTGACATTAAAAGAGGTGGTCAAGTAATACTTCCCTGCCCCCATGAGCTCCCAGGCTGTCTTCACTGGACTTTCAATTCCTGCATGTAAACTAACTGTGCGGATGGGGTCGCTGCTGCCAATGACTGGCCTAAGTGGTGACGTGTCCCAAAGCACTGTGTCCCCATGCTGTCCATGCAGGAAGTTTATATACAGAAGCCAAAAGTCCAGTGAGGACAGCCACGGAGTCAAAAAGAGCAACTGGGAGGAGGTAAGTATAAGCTATCATCACAGGTCCCCTGGGGAGCAAGGGGGAGGATGAAAAAATATCCTGGACAACCTTTACATAAATTAGAGCAATAAGAAGGAGCCTTAGGGTGCTTTCTACACCCGCGTTACTTTACTCGGTGTAGAGATCCGTCGCCGGGTCTCCACGCCCGGATAGAAACTGATCAGTTACTGTATATCCTAATGCATTCTGAATGGAGAGAACTCAGCCCAGGATGCATCAGGATTAGAGATGAGCGAACACCTGATGTTCGGTTCAGAGGTTCGGGCCGAACTTCTCCGAAAATGTCCGGGTTCGTGATCCAGACTCAACCCGAACTTCATCCCGAACCCGAACCCCATAGAAGTCAATGGGGACCCGAACTTTTGGGCACTATAAAGCCTGTAAAGACTCCCGGAAAGGGGCTAGAGGGCTGCAAAGGCAGCAAAATGTAGGTAAATCCCCTGCAAACAAATGTAGACAGGGAAATGAATTAAAATAAAATAAAATAAATAAAAATTAACCAATATCAATTGGAGAGAGGTCCCACAGCAAGGAATCATGCGTCATATCAACCACCACTGGAGAAGGCCACTCATGTATTTTGACCAGCACCCAGACAGAGGAGAGAGGTCCCACATCAAGGAATCATGCGTCATATCAACCACCACCGGAGAAGGCCACTCTCATTTATTTTGGACCAGCACCCAGACAGAGGATACAGGTCCCACAGCAAGGAATCATGCGTCATATCAACCACCACCGGAGAAGGCCACTTCATTTATTTTGGACCAGCACCCAGACAGAGTGATACAGGTCCCACAGCAAGGAATCATGCCTCATATCAACCACCACCGGAGAAGGCCACTCATTTATTTTGGACCAGCACCCAGACAGAGGATACAGGTCCCACAGCAAGGAATCATGCGTCATATCAACCACCACCGGAGAAGGCCACTCATTTATTTTGGACCAGCACCCAGACAGAGGAGACAGGTCCCACAGCAAGGAATCATGCGTCATATCAACCACCACCGGAGAAGGCCACTCATTTATTTTGGACCAGCACCCAGACAGAGGATACAGGTCCTACAGCAAGGAATCATGCGTCATATCAACCACCACCGGAGAAGGCCACTTCATTTATTTTGGACCAGCACCCAGACAGAGGATACAGGTCCCACAGCAAGGAATCATGCGTCATATCAACCACCACCGGAGAAGGCCACTTCATTTATTTCAGACCAGCACCCAGACAGAGGATACAGGTCCCACAGCAAGGAATCATGCTTCATATCAACCACCACCGGAGAAGGCCACTCTCATGTATTTTGGACCAGCACCCAGACAGAGGAGAGAAGTTTCACAGCAGAGAATCATGCATTTAGATCACTCCACCACAGGAGTAGGCCACCATTTAATGGGACCCCGGCAACCATGTCAGATGGCACAAACATCAGCTTCACATCACCCAGCACAAGAGAAGGCCACTTTGAGAGACTTTGACCCCTGCACCCAGGCGGAGGAGAGGGGTTTTCACAGCAGAGAATCAGGCATTTAGATCACCCACCACAGGAGTAGGCCACCATTTAATGGGACCCCGGCAACCATGTCAGATGGCACAAACATCAGCTTCACATCACCCAGCACAAGAGAAGGCCACTTTGAGAGACTTTGACCCCTGCACCCAGACGGAGGAGAGAGGTTTTCACAGCAGAGAATCATGCATTTAGATCACCCACCACAGGAGTAGGCCACCATTTAATGGGACCCCGGCAACCATGTCAGATGGCACAAACATCAGCTTCACATCACCCAGCACAAGAGAAGGCCACTTTGAGAGACTTTGACCCCTGCACCCAGACGGAGGAGAGGTTTTCACAGCAGAGAATCAGGCATTTAGATCACCCACCACAGGAGTAGGCCACCATTTAATGGGACCCCGCAACCATGTCAGATGGCACAAACATCAGCTTCACATCACCCAGCACAAGAGAAGGCCACTTTGAGAGACTTTGACCCTGCACCCAGACGGAGGAGAGAGGTTTTCACAGCAGAGAATCATGCATTTAGATCACCCACCACAGGAGTAGGCCACCATTTAATGGGACCCCGGCAACCATGTCAGATGGCACAAACATCAGCTTCACATCACCCAGCACAAGAGAAGGCCACTTTGAGAGACTTTGACCCCTGCACCCAGGCGGAGGAGAGGGGTTTTCACAGCAGAGAATCAGGCATTTAGATCACCCACCACAGGAGTAGGCCACCATTTAATGGGACCCCGGCAACCATGTCAGATGGCACAAACATCAGCTTCACATCACCCAGCACAAGAGAAGGCCACTTTGAGAGACTTTGACCCTGCACCCAGACGGAGGAGAGAGGTTTTCACAGCAGAGAATCAGGCATTTAGATCACCCACCACAGGAGTAGGCCACCATTTAATGGGACCCCGGCAACCATGTCAGATGGCACAAACATCAGCTTCACATCACCCAGCACAAGAGAAGGCCACTTTGAGAGACTTTGACCCTGCACCCAGGCGGAGGAGAGAGGTTTTCACAGCAGAGAATCAGGCATTTAGATCACCCACTACAGGAGTAGGCCACCATTTAATGGGACCCCGGCAACCATGTCAGATGGCACAAACATCAGCTTCACATCACCCAGCACAAGAGAAGGCCACTTTGAGAGACTTTGACCCTGCACCCAGAAGGAGGAGAGAGGTCCCACAGCAGAGATTCAGGCATTTATATCAGCCAGCACAGGAGAAGGCCGCTTTCAGTGACTTAGGCCTTAGCACCGACACAGAGGAGACAGGTCAGATAGCACAAGCATCAGTTTCACATCAACCACCACAGGAGAAGGGCACTTTTAGAGACTTTGACCCCTGCACCCAGAAAGAGGAGAGAGGTCCCACAGCAGAGATTCAGGCATTTATATCAGCCAGCACAGGAGAAGGCCGCTTTCAGTGACTTAGGCCTTAGCACCGACACAGAGGAGACAGGTCAGATAGCACAAGCATCAGTTTCACATCAACCACCACAGGAGAAGGGCACTTTTAGAGACTTTGACCCCTGCACCCAGAAGAGGAGAGAGGTCCCACAGCAGAGATTCAGGCATTTATATCAGCCAGCACAGGAGAAGGCCGCTTTCAGTGACTTAGGCCTTAGCACCGACACAGAGGAGACAGGTCAGATAGCACAAGCATCAGTTTCACATCAACCACCACAGGAGAAGGGCACTTTTAGAGACTTTGACCCCTGCACCCAGAAAGAGGAGAGAGGTCCCACAGCAGAGATTCAGGCATTTATATCAGCCAGAACAGGAGAAGGCCGCTTTCAGTGACTTAGGCCTTAGCACCGACACAGAGGAGACAGGTCAGATAGCACAAGCATCAGTTTCACATCAACCACCACAGGAGAAGGGCACTTTTAGAGACTTTGACCCCTGCACCCAGAAAGAGGAGAGAGGTCCCACAGCAGAGATTCAGGCATTTATATCAGCCAGAACAGGAGAAGGCCGCTTTCAGTGACTTAGGCCTTAGCACCGACACAGAGGAGACAGGTCAGATAGCACAAGCATCAGTTTCACATCAACCACCACAGGAGAAGGGCACTTTTAGAGACTTTGACCCTGCACCCAGAAAGAGGAGAGAGGTCCCACAGCAGAGATTCAGGCATTTATATCAGCCAGAACAGGAGAAGGCCGCTTTCAGTGACTTAGGCCTTAGCACCGACACAGAGGAGACAGGTCAGATAGCACAAGCATCAGTTTTACATCAACCACCACAGGAGAAGGGCACTTTTAGAGACTTTGACCCCTGCACCCAGAAAGAGGAGAGAGGTCCCACAGCAGAGATTCAGGCATTTATATCAGCCACCACAGGAGAAGGCCGCTTTCAGTGACTTAGGCCTTAGCACCGACACAGAGGAGACAGGTCAGATAGCACAAGCATCAGTTTCACATCAACCACCACAGGAGAAGGGCACTTTTAGAGACTTTGACCCCTGCACCCAGAAAGAGAGAGAGGTCCCACAGCAGAGATTCAGGCATTTATATCAGCCAGAACAGGAGAAGGCCGCTTTCAGTGACTTAGGCCTTAGCACCGACACAGAGGAGACAGGTCAGATAGCACAAGCATCAGTTTCACATCAACCACCACAGGAGAATGGCACTTTAGAGACTTTGACCCTGCACCCAGAAAGAGGAGAGAGGTCCCACAGCAGAGATTCAGGCATTTATATCAGCCAGAACAGGAGAAGGCCGCTTCAGTGACTTAGGCCTTAGCACCGACACAGAGGAGACAGGTCAGATAGCACAAGCATCAGTTTCACATCAACCACCACAGGAGAAGGGCACTTTTAGAGACTTTGACCCTGCACCCAGAAAGAGGAGAGAGGTCCCACAGCAGAGATTCAGGCATTTATATCAGCCAGAACAGGAGAAGGCCGCTTTCAGTGACTTAGGCCTTAGCACCGACACAGAGGAGACAGGTCAGATAGCACAAGCATCAGTTTCACATCAACCACCACAGGAGAATGGCACTTTTAGAGACTTTGACCCCTGCACCCAGAAAGAGAGAGAGAGGTCCCACAGCAGAGATTCAGGCATTTATATCAGCCAGAACAGGAGAAGGCCGCTTTCAGTGACTTAGGCCTTAGCACCCGACACAGAGGAGACAGGTCAGATAGCACAAGCATCAGTTTCACATCAACCACCACAGGAGAATGGCACTTTAGAGACTTTGACCCTGCACCCAGAAAGAGAGAGAGGTCCCACAGCAGAGATTCAGGCATTTATATCAGCCAGAACAGGAGAAGGCCGCTTTCAGTGACTTAGGCCTTAGCACCGACACAGAGGAGACAGGTCAGATAGCACAAGCATCAGTTTCACATCAACCACCACAGGAGAAGGGCACTTTTAGAGACTTTGACCCCTGCACCCAGAAAGAGGAGAGAGGTCCCACAGCAGAGATTCAGGCATTTATATCAGCCAGCACAGGAGAAGGCCGCTTTCAGTGACTTAGGCCTTAGCACCGACACAGAGGAGACAGGTCAGATAGCACAAGCATCAGTTTCACATCAACCACCACAGGAGAATGGCACTTTTAGAGACTTTGACCCCTGCACCCAGAAAGAGGAGAGAGGTCCCACAGCAGAGATTCAGGCATTTATATCAGCCAGAACAGGAGAAGGCCGCTTCAGTGACTTAGGCCTTAGCACCGACACAGAGGAGACAGGTCAGATAGCACAAGCATCAGTTTCACATCAACCACCACAGGAGAAGGGCACTTTTAGAGACTTTGACCCCTGCACCCAGAAAGAGGAGAGAGGTCCCACAGCAGAGATTCAGGCATTTATATCAGCCAGAACAGGAGAAGGCCGCTTCAGTGACTTAGGCCTTAGCACCGACACAGAGGAGACAGGTCAGATAGCACAAGCATCAGTTTCACATCAACCACCACAGGAGAATGGCACTTTTAGAGACTTTGACCCCTGCACCCAGAAAGAGGAGAGAGGTCCCACAGCAGAGATTCAGGCATTTATATCAGCCAGAACAGGAGAAGGCCGCTTTCAGTGACTTAGGCCTTAGCACCGACACAGAGGAGACAGGTCAGATAGCACAAGCATCAGTTTCACATCAACCACCACAGGAGAAGGGCACTTTTAGAGACTTTGACCCCTGCACCCAGAAAGAGGAGAGAGGTCCCACAGCAGAGATTCAGGCATTTATATCAGCCAGAACAGGAGAAGGCCGCTTTCAGTGACTTAGGCCTTAGCACCGACACAGAGGAGACAGGTCAGATAGCACAAGCATCAGTTTCACATCAACCACCACAGGAGAAGGGCACTTTTAGAGACTTTGACCCCTGCACCCAGAAAGAGGAGAGAGGTCCCACAGCAGAGATTCAGGCATTTATATCAGCCAGAACAGGAGAAGGCCGCTTTCAGTGACTTAGGCCTTAGCACCGACACAGAGGAGACAGGTCAGATAGCACAAGCATCAGTTTCACATCAACCACCACAGGAGAATGGCACTTTTAGAGACTTTGACCCCTGCACCCAGAAAGAGGAGAGAGGTCCCACAGCAGAGATTCAGGCATTTATATCAGCCAGAACAGGAGAAGGCCGCTTTCAGTGACTTAGGCCTTAGCACCGACACAGAGGAGACAGGTCAGATAGCACAAGCATCAGTTTCACATCAACCACCACAGGAGAAGGGCACTTTTAGAGACTTTGACCCTGCACCCAGAAAGAGGAGAGAGGTCCCACAGCAGAGATTCAGGCATTTATATCAGCCAGAACAGGAGAAGGCCGCTTTCAGTGACTTAGGCCTTAGCACCGACACAGAGGAGACAGGTCAGATAGCACAAGCATTAGTTTCACATCAACCACCACAGGAGAATGGCACTTTTAGAGACTTTGACCCCTGCACCCAGAAAGAGGAGAGAGGTCCCACAGCAGAGATTCAGGCATTTATATCAGCCAGAACAGGAGAAGGCCGCTTTCAGTGACTTAGGCCTTAGCACCGACACAGAGGAGACAGGTCAGATAGCACAAGCATCAGTTTCACATCAACCACCACAGGAGAATGGCACTTTTAGAGACTTTGACCCCTGCACCCAGAAAGAGGAGAGAGGTCCCACAGCAGAGATTCAGGCATTTATATCAGCCAGAACAGGAGAAGGCCGCTTTCAGTGACTTAGGCCTTAGCACCGACACAGAGGAGACAGGTCAGATAGCACAAGCATCAGTTTCACATCAACCACCACAGGAGAAGGGCACTTTTAGAGACTTTGACCCCTGCACCCAGAAAGAGGAGAGAGGTCCTACAGCAGAGATTCAGGCATTTATATCAGCCACAACAGGAGAAGGCCGCTTTCAGTGACTTAGGCCTTAGCACCGACACAGAGGAGACAGGTCAGATAGCACAAGCATCAGTTTCACATCAACCACCACAGGAGAATGGCACTTTTAGAGACTTTGACCCTGCACCCAGAAAGAGGAGAGAGGTCCCACAGCAGAGATTCAGGCATTTATATAAGCCAGAACAGGAGAAGGCCGCTTTCAGTGACTTAGGCCTTAGCACCGACACAGAGTAGACAGGTCAGATAGCACAAGCATCAGTTTCACATCAACCACCACAGGAGAAGGGCACTTTTAGAGACTTTGACCCTGCACCCAGAAAGAGGAGAGAGGTCCCACAGCAGAGATTCAGGCATTTATATCAGCCAGAACAGGAGAAGGCCGCTTTCAGTGACTTAGGCCTTAGCACCGACACAGAGGAGACAGGTCAGATAGCACAAGCATCAGTTTCACATCAACCACCACAGGAGAAGGGCACTTTTAGAGACTTTGACCCCTGCACCCAGAAAGAGGAGAGAGGTCCCACAGCAGAGATTCAGGCATTTATATCAGCCAGAACAGGAGAAGGCCGCTTTCAGTGACTTAGGCCTTAGCACCGACACAGAGGAGACAGGTCAGATAGCACAAGCATCAGTTTCACATCAACCACCACAGGAGAATGGCACTTTTAGAGACTTTGACCCTGCACCCAGAAAGAGGAGAGAGGTCCCACAGCAGAGATTCAGGCATTTATATCAGCCAGAACAGGAGAAGGCCGCTTTCAGTGACTTAGGCCTTAGCACCGACACAGAGGAGACAGGTCAGATAGCACAAGCATCAGTTTCACATCAACCACCACAGGAGAAGGGCACTTTTAGAGACTTTGACCCTGCACCCAGAAAGAGGAGAGAGGTCCCACAGCAGAGATTCAGGCATTTATATCAGCCAGAACAGGAGAAGGCCGCTTTCAGTGACTTAGGCCTTAGCACCGACACAGAGGAGACAGGTCAGATAGCACAAGCATCAGTTTCACATCAACCACCACAGGAGAATGGCACTTTTAGAGACTTTGACCCCTGCACCCAGAAAGAGGAGAGAGGTCCCACAGCAGAGATTCAGGCATTTATATCAGCCAGAACAGGAGAAGGCCGCTTTCAGTGACTTAGGCCTTAGCACCGACACAGAGGAGACAGGTCAGATAGCACAAGCATCAGTTTCACATCAACCACCACAGGAGAAGGGCACTTTTAGAGACTTTGACCCTGCACCCAGAAAGAGGAGAGAGGTCCCACAGCAGAGATTCAGGCATTTATATCAGCCAACCACAGGAGAAGGCCGCTTCAGTGACTTAGGCCTTAGCACCGACACAGAGGAGACAGGTCAGATAGCACAAGCATCAGTTTCACATCAACCACCACAGGAGAATGGCACTTTTAGAGACTTTGACCCCTGCACCCAGAAAGAGGAGAGAGGTCCCACAGCAGAGATTCAGGCATTTATATCAGCCAGAACAGGAGAAGGCCGCTTTCAGTGACTTAGGCCTTAGCACCGACACAGAGGAGACAGGTCAGATAGCACAAGCATCAGTTTCACATCAACCACCACAGGAGAAGGGCACTTTTAGAGACTTTGACCCCTGCACCCAGAAAGAGGAGAGAGGTCCCACAGCAGAGATTCAGGCATTTATATCAGCCAGAACAGGAGAAGGCCGCTTTCAGTGACTTAGGCCTTAGCACCGACACAGAGGAGACAGGTCAGATAGCACAAGCATTAGTTTCACATCAACCACCACAGGAGAAGGGCACTTTTAGAGACTTTGACCCTGCACCCAGAAAGAGGAGAGAGGTCCCACAGCAGAGATTCAGGCATTTATATCAGCCAGAACAGGAGAAGGCCACTTTCAGTGACTTAGGCCTTAGCACCGACACAGAGGAGACAGGTCAGATAGCACAAGCATCAGTTTCACATCAACCACCACAGGAGAATGGCACTTTTAGAGACTTTGACCCTGCACCCAGAAAGAGGAGAGAGGTCCCACAGCAGAAATTCAGGCATTTATATCAGCCAGAACAGGAGAAGGCCGCTTTCAGTGACTTAGGCCTTAGCACCGACACAGAGGAGACAGGTCAGATAGCACAAGCATCAGTTTCACATCAACCACCACAGGAGAAGGGCACTTTTAGAGACTTTGACCCCTGCACCCAGAAAGAGGAGAGAGGTCCCACAGCAGAGATTCAGGCATTTATATCAGCCACCACAGGAGAAGGCCGCTTTCAGTGACTTAGGCCTTAGCACCGACACAGAGGAGACAGGTCAGATAGCACAAGCATCAGTTTCACATCAACCACCAGAGGAGAATGGCACTTTTAGAGACTTTGACCCTGCAGCCACACGGAGGAGAGAGGTCCCACAGCAGAGATTCAGGCATTTATATCAGCCAGCACAGGAGAAGGCCGCTTTCAGTGACTTAGGCCTTAACACCGACACAGAGGAGACAGGTCAGATAGCACAAGCATCAGTTTCACATCAACCACCACAGGAGAATGGCACTTTTAGAGACTTTGACCCCTGCACCCAGAAAGAGGAGAGAGGTCCCACAGCAGAGATTCAGGCATTTATATCAGCCAGCACAGGAGAAGGCCGCTTTCAGTGACTTAGGCCTTAGCACCGACACAGAGGAGACAGGTCAGATAGCACAAGCATCAGTTTCACATCAACCACCACAGGAGAAGGGCACTTTTAGAGACTTTGACCCTGCACCCAGAAAGAGGAGAGAGGTCCCACAGCAGAGATTCAGGCATTTATATCAGCCAGAACAGGAGAAGGCCGCTTTCAGTGACTTAGGCCTTAGCACCGACACAGAGGAGACAGGTCAGATAGCACAAGCATCAGTTTCACATCAACCACCACAGGAGAAGGGCACTTTAGAGACTTTGACCCCTGCACCCAGAAAGAGGAGAGAGGTCCCACAGCAGAGATTCAGGCATTTATATCAGCCAGAACAGGAGAAGGCCGCTTTCAGTGACTTAGGCCTTAGCACCGACACAGAGGAGACAGGTCAGATAGCACAAGCATCAGTTTCACATCAACCACCACAGGAGAATGGCACTTTTAGAGACTTTGACCCCTGCACCCAGAAAGAGGAGAGAGGTCCCACAGCAGAGATTCAGGCATTTATATCAGCCAGAACAGGAGAAGGCCGCTTTCAGTGACTTAGGCCTTAGCACCGACACAGAGGAGACAGGTCAGATAGCACAAGCATCAGTTTCACATCAACCACCACAGGAGAAGGGCACTTTTAGAGACTTTGACCCCTGCACCCAGAAAGAGGAGAGAGGTCCCACAGCAGAGATTCAGGCATTTATATCAGCCACCACAGGAGAAGGCCGCTTTCAGTGACTTTGGCCCCCTGCACCCACACAAAGGAGACATGTCAGACAGCACAAGTATAACATTCATATCACCCAGCACAGGAGAAGGACACTTTTATGTACTTTGGCCCTGGCACCCAGACAGACGGAAGGTTCATTCAACTCTGGGTTGCACCTCAAGATCCTACTTAATTTCAAAAATTGATTTTTCAATGAAGAAGTGGCCAGGAGTACAAGACAACATGGTTTAAGGCAGTTATTAAGGACTACTCTGCACAAGGGAGGGTCAGGTCTTGTGGGATCCATGCCTGGTTCATTTCTATAAACGTCAGCTTGTCCACGTTGGCTGCGGACAGGCGGCTGCGTTTGTCAGTAATGACGCCCCCTGCCGTGCTGAATACACGTTCAGATAAAACGCTGGCTCCCTCTGAACCACTTCTAACAGACTGGCCTGAAAGTGCTAAAAACGACCCGTCATCCTCCTCCTCCTCCTCCTGGCCCTGGCCCACCTCCTCTTCCATCATCGCCCTAAGCATTTTCTCTAGGAGACATAGAATTGGTATCGTCACGCTGATAACAGTGGCATCGCCACTGGCCATGTTGGTGGCGTACTCTAAACAGCGCAACAGGGCACACAGGTCTCGCATGGAGGCCCAATCATTGGTGGTGAAGTGGTGCTGTTCGCAGTGCGACTGACCCGTGCGTGCTGCAGCTGAAACTCCACTATGGCCTGCTGCTGCTCGCACAGTCTCTCCAGCATGTGCAAGGTGGAGTTCCACCGGGTGGGCACGTCGCATATTAGGCGGTGAGCGGGAAGGCCGAAGTTCCGCTGTAGCGCTGACAGGCGAGCAGCGGCAGGATGTGAACGCCGGAAGCGCGCACAGACGGCCCGCACTTTATGCAGCAGCTCTGACATGTCTGGGTAGTTGTGAATAAACTTTTGCACCACCAAATTCAGCACATGCACCAGGCAAGGGATGTGCGTCAAACCGGCTAGTCCCAGAGCTGCCACGAGATTTCGCCCATTATCGCACACCACCAGGCCGGGCTTGAGGCCAACCGGCAGCAACCACTGGTCGGTCTGTTGTTCAATACCCCGCCACAACTCCTGCGCGGTGTGGGGCCTGTCCCCCAAACATATGAGTTTCAGAATGGCCTGCTGACGTTTACCCGGGCTGTGCTGAAGTTGGTGGTGAAGGTGTGTGGCTGACTGGATGAGCTGGTGGAAGCAGAGGAGGAGGAGGAGGAAGCCGAGTAGGAGGAGGAGGCTACAGGAGGCAAAGAATGATGCCCTGTGATCCTTGGCGGCGGAAGGACGTGCGCCAAGGAACTCTCCGCCTGGGGCCCAGCCGCCACTACATTTACCCAGTGTGCAGTTAGGGAGATATAGCGTCCCTGGCCGTGCTTACTGGTCCACGTATCTGTGGTTAGGTGGACCTTGCCACAAATGGCGTTGCGCAGTGCACACTTGATTTTATCGGACACTTGCATGTGCAGGGAAGGCACGGCTGTCTTGGAGAAGTAGTGGCGGCTGGGAACCACATACTGGGGACAGCCATGGCCATCAGCTGTTTGAAGCTGTCTGTGTCCACCAGCCGAATGACAGCATTTCAAAGGCCAGTAGTTTAGAAATGCTGGCATTCAGGCCAAGGGCTCGAGGGTGACTAGGTGGGAATTTGCGCTTCCTCTCAAAGGTTTGAGAGATGGAGAGCTGAACGCTGCTGTGTGAAATAGTGGAGACGCTAGGTGACGGTGGCGGTGGTGGTGGTGGTGTCGGTGGCACATCCTCTGTTTGCTGCTCGGCAGGTGGCAACATTCCTCTCGAGGCGGAAGCCAAGGCAGCAGCGGTAGAGGGAGCAGGGGAGCCTGAGCGGGTTCCTTGTTTTTAAGGTGTGTACTCCACTGCAGTTCATGCTTTGCATGTAGATGCCTGATCATGCAGGTGGTGCTCAGGTTAAGAACGTTAATGCCTCGCCTCAGGGTCTGATGGCACAGCGTGCAAACCACTCTGGTCTTGTCCTCAGCACATTGTTTGAAGAAGTGCCATGCCAGGGAACTCCTTGAAGATGCCTTTGGGGTGCTGGGTCCCTGTTGGCGCTGGCCAATAGCAGGCGAACTCTCTGGACGGCGGCTGTTCTGCTTTTGCCCCCTGCTCCCTCTTTGGCTTCGCTGTTGTCTCGGTCTCACCACTGCCTCTTCCTCTGAACTATTTAAGTCAGCGGCACGACCTTCAGTCCATGTGGGGTCTAAGACCTCATCGTCCTCTGCATCGTCTTCCACCCAGTCTTCCTCCCTGACCTCCTCCTGTTCAGTCTGCACACTGCAATAAGACGCGGCAGTGGGCACCTGTGTTTCAGTCATCATCAGACACTCGGTCACTCTGCTGTGGTGGTATTCCCATGTCCTCATCATCTGGATACATAAGTGGTTGTGCGTCAGTGCATGGAATGTCTTCCACCGCTGGGGAAGGGATAGGTGGACGCCCCTGGAAAACCGTGGGAGCAGAGTCTTCAAACAGAAGAAGAGACTGCTGCATAACTTGGAGGCTCAGCCAGTTTCCTGATATGCATGGGGGTGATGTGACAGACTGATGGGCTTGGTTTTCAGGTGCCACCTGTGCGCTTTCCGCAGAAGACTGGGCGGAAGACAATGTGGTGAACGTGCTGGAAGCACTGTCGGCCACCCAATCGACTAATGCCTGTACCTGCTCAGGACTTACCATCCTCATAACGGCATTGGGCCCCACCAAATATCGCTGTAAATTCTGCCGGCTACTTGAGGGAGTTGTTTCACTACTTTGATGCGCCTGAGGCCGAACGGCCCACGTCCCTTAATAGAATGTTTCCTCATTGTTGCGATTCAACTTCGCACCACAATAAAATATATTATTTTTAGCCCCAAAATTCCAACACTGGAAGATATAATTCCTTTTCCGGTATTAATTACAAGAACACTGCTGCTAATTGGACACCAGAATTTTTATAATGCTAGTTTTGGTACATAGATTCCCACACGGGAAATATAATTCCTTTTACAGGAATGAAAACGTGAGGCCTAGTTTTCTGGTCTAACAAACACCAGATTGATTAAATTGGCCTTTTTTCACCAAAATTACAACACTGGACAATAATGCTCTTTGGCGGTATTAATTACAAGAACACTGCTGCTAATTGGACACCAGATTTTTATAATGCTAGTTTTGGTACTTAGATTCCCACACGGGAAATATAATTCCTTTTACAGGAGTGAAAACGTGAGGCCTAGTTTTTCTGGTCTAACAAACACCAGATTGATTAAATTGGCCTTTTTTTCACCAAAGTACAACACTGGACAATAATGCCTTTAGGCGGTATTAATTACAAGAACACT
>JAKVIS010004231.1:0-14512 GCA_033119425.1 Bufotes viridis | reverse complement strand
ATAAGAAACCGTGGCTTTTGAATGGTGATATGTTGTTTGTAAAAACCCAATACGGCAGAAATTGTTTTGTAGAGGATCCTTGAGAGAAAAACGTGATGTGACTCTGATGTGTAAGTAATCTGTTCTACAAAAATTGGAGATGCCGGGGATTGAACCCGGGGCCTCATACATGCAAAGCATGCGCTCTACCACTGAGCTACATCCCCCAGGCCGCTGTTAAATTTTGAGACTTGCCTAAGTTCAGGAAATAACCCTATTGATAATTTCGTGCCAATATATTCTACTGCACAGTTTTACTTTTTACTTCATGATATTCCTTTCCAAATTCTTACTTCTATTCAAAATAAAATATAAATATGTGCACTACAAGAAGGTCAGATGGACTGCTGTGTCTTCAGCATATAACTACGGTTTGTGAGCTGTCTGTCCATTTAGAGACATAGATCTCCAGATGTAAATGAGAGAATCATTTAATTTAAGACCTTTTGCAACATTGCTTCATTTTTCTTTTCCACTGCATGGCGGCTGTGAGGCAATCTATTGAATCGTTTGTCATTATCATGATTTGCAGATCTGATTGGTGTTTAACAACCTCACTCTGTCATTTGATGAGCATATTTTTTTAAAACATGGAGATGCCGGGGATTGAACCAGGGACTTCATACATGCGAAGCATGCGCTCTACCACTGAGCTACATCCCCTGGTGTTTTTGGTTTTACTACGGTGGTCGGCATCGACCGATGAGACCGACTCCTTAACTATCTATCAGACAGCTTCAACTCAACTCGAAGGCATGTATGAAGCATCCAGATGAGGTTTTTTTTCCTTGTAATATTAAAAAGATGATTATTTGTGCCAGGGTTACAGTACTATTACCTAACCTACAATGGCTTATAGGCACTGGAAGAAGGTCTTGGCTGCAGGGAGATAACAGGAAAAAACCTCTAACATATAAAAACACTGCAATAACAGCAATAAGACAGTGATTAGAACCATGAGAAATGGGACATGACACTTCCCATCTGAAATCTTTAGAACTGACAGTAAATGACAAAAATTACCAGTAATTTTACCACATGAGAATTCGGCAATAGATACTGAGACCTGAAAGACAAATGAGAAAGCATGCAAAGATATAACTGAGAAAATAAAAACGAGGAGTAAACACTTATTATTTTAGTCTACATCCTGCAGCTAAAGGTACTGAGGAATGTAAACAACCACAGTAGGGAACAGTATTCAAGTTTAAAATAATAATCCATGTCTCCTCTCTGCTCCGGCTGCCGAGATTACATCTTCCTCCATCCACGACTCTGGGGCCTCAATCCCGTGCTGAAACTTGCTCAGGCACCTGCAGCTCGTTTCATTCTCCTGATCGGTGCCGTTTGGCCCCGTCCAGGGCCGAATTTCGGGACTTTTGGATCGCGGCCTACCCAGGCCTGTGGAGCCGCGGCCTGGAGTGGTGTGGCGCGGCCGCGCCAAGCATCGCACCGTTCGGGGGGTGGTGACCCTGACATCCTCACCTTCTGTGGAGTGCCGTCCGGACTCCCCCCTCTGCAGACGGGCCGGTAGTGGCAGCGGAGGTGCCGTTCCTGATCTAAGTGTGGAGGGAGCAGTAGCGGCCTGCATCCCAGCCCTGACAGACCTGCAGCATCAGACAGGGGCGCCATCTTCAGTGTGGTAAGCGCCCACAGCAATTCCTTCCCTATTGTGGGAGTCCTTCATATGTGGCCCTCTGGGCATCCTTCAGTCCTCAGCCCTGCTCCAGTCCTCCCTGATTAAAGGCATAGCCTTTATGTTTTAGGAACTCTATGCATCCTATCTGAGTTCTGCGGTGCCAATTTTTCTTAAAGGGCCACTGACCCAATTTTTCAGGTAGTTGATTGCTACTGATCTTTACCCTCCTTGCACCTTGACGGGGACTACCTGTATCGTATTGCTATAGGCTAGCAGCATTAGCCCTCCCAGGTCCTCTGGATAGCACGACTTCAGCGGTCTGCTTTTTATGCGAGCCCCGGACCCTTCACCGGTGTCTGGATTAGGGTTGGACAAGGGCAGATAATACCATCTCTCTGCCCGGCTCTCCTTCACTCCAGGGGACTTAGAGGCCAGAGGCCTCGACTTACTTTGGTGCCCGGATTGCACCTTCCTCGGTTTACGGACCGCGCTATTTAAATAAGTGAACTAATCTCTCATGTGAAGTAAGTCGCCCAGCGACTCCACCACTATTTTCTTTGTGAAGCCTGTTCTGCTGTAATCCTTACTCATCTGGATTTCCTATGGATAAATTTGTTGGGAAAACTCCTTCCGCAAAAGGGCTCAGATCGTCAGCTAGGACTCAAAATCCGTCATCTCCAACTAAAACTATGGAAGGTTCCCCTGTTGATTCCTCTAAGGCAACTGCTCAGGCCATTCTGGACCTCATGATGCCTACCATTGACACGCGATTGGCGGCCTTTCAATCTTCTTTGGACCTTATAGTTTCTCAAGTCACTGCTCATTCCACCCGCATCTCGGAGGCGGAGCAAAGAATATCTGATCTAGAGGACACAGTGGTGGCCTGCAAGGACCAACTTGAATCTAAAGATGCCTTGCTACTGTCTCTGCAGAATAAAATTGACGACCTAGAGAACCGCTCCAGGCGCAATAACTTGAGACTGATTGGGGTCCCGGAATCCGTTCGCCCCAGTGAGTTGCTATGGCTTACCTCGGAATGGCTCCCTCAAACGCTTAAATTGGGAGATGCACCATACTCTATCCCTGTAGAAAGGGCCCACATGGTGGGTCCCCCACGTTCTGAGGTCTCATCTAAACCACGTCCAGTTATTTTCAAGGTCCTCAACTACCAAGACAAGCTGAAACTCCTGGCCGCTTTCGCCAAGCACCATCCTTACAGTACGAGAACTCTAAGTTACTGATGTTCCAGGACTTCTCTTCGGCGGTGGCGGAAAAAGAAGGGCCTTTAGTAAAGTATGCAAGCTTCTAATGGACAAATCCGTGCGTTTCTCTCTCCAGTACCCTGCCATCCTCCGGTTCTCAATAGCGGGCAAGGCGTGGGTCTTTGATGACCCCCAAAAGGCCATGGCACTGCTTGATCGTTCTCCTCAGGCTTCACCTCCTCGCTCTACTACACCAACCTGACGGTGGAGTCACTCCGTATGTTCCTGTTCGCACAGGACTGTCATCTAACCCTTCCGTTGGGTCCTATCTTAATTTGTGTTCCTACCATGGAATGTAGTTTGTTTGTATTGTTATTTGCTACTGTGGTGACATTGCTTTCGCAGGTTGTTTGGCGATGTCCTGCTACTGCATTACTTCCGTTCTGTTGTTTTGTTGGGGATGTTTGTGCGAGTTGCTGCCAGGTTCCTCATGATCTATTGGGGGGGTCCCTGCTTGCTGGGACAGGGGTCTTTTCCACGATTTACTGTTATATATTCCCACCTTTTGGTCATCTACTGGCATTGGTTAAATGGCTGATCATTCTGCTGCACCTACGTCCGAGGTTTCTACTTTGACCTGGTGTACATGGAATGTTAATGGTCTAAATACTCTGGTCAAACGAAGAAAGGTGTTAGACCACTTAAGCAAAATGAGGGCTCACGTTGTTTTTCTTCAGGAAACTCATTGGATCAAGGACAAACATCCCATTCTCCGGAATCGTGTGTGGAAGCTTCCTATACCAAAAAAATGAGAGGGGTGGCGATTTTGTTCAGCTCGTTATTGCAACCTGAAATCCTTGATACCATTGAGGATCCTGAAGGTCGCTACATTATGGTTCAAGTTAAAATTGAGAACATTGTTTATTGTCTGGCGAATATTTATGCACCTAACTCTTCCTCCTCAGGTTTTTTTGCTTCCCTCGTGAATGTTTTGTCTACCTGGGATCTCCGAAATGTTATCATGGGGGGTGATTTTAATGTAACGCATGATGTCTGCTTGGATAGTTCTTCTGTTAGAGATCACGAATCCCTGTCCCGATCAAATGCCATTCAAACTCTGATGGACCAATTAGAGTTGTTAGACCCCTGGAGATTGTTACACCCCACTGATAGGGAATATACTCACTACTCGCCGGTGCATAATTCTCATGCGAGAATTGATTATTGGTTGATTCCCCACACCTTGGTCCATTCCTTACGATCCTCCAAGATTATGGACATTTTTATTTCCGATCATGCGCCTGTCTTGTTTGACCTAGCATTGAATGCCCCAATTCCATTCTCCAAAAAATGGAGATTCCCTGCTTATTTGTACAACTCTTCGGAGTTTAAATCATTACTGTTGGGATTTTGGTATTCCTATGCGGAGGACAATGCAGGCCATGTGGATGACATTAATCTTTTCTGGGCGGCTTCTAAAGCAGTTCTGCGTGGTCATATCATTTCCCATATTGCCCATAAAAAGAAAAAACTTGCTGCCTCACTGGTTGCTGCTCAGTCGGCTCTTACGCAATCCTATAAAGAGTTTAAACTTCGCAATACCCCTGAACTAAAACAACAATACCTGGACGCCAAAATAGCAGCGGATGCGGTGGCGCATGAACAGGCATTAATGGATGTTAATTATCAAAAACATAAATTCTTTCGTTGGGGAAATAAACCGGGTAGATTACTTGCCTCCATGACTAAACCTTTCCGAACTGTTACCAAAATTCCTAAATTATTATCTTCGTCGGGTAATTACCTCACGCACCCCACTGACATTGGAGAACGTTTTAGGACATTTTTTGAGTCTTTGTATACAGCCCCTATGGAGCCTAGTTCTTCTGAGTCCCCATTCCTTGATGGCTCATTACTCCCGGCACTTTCGGATGACCAAAGGGCACTGTTAAATGGACCCGTTTCCATTGATGAGGTACAGGTTACTATAAAATCTCTCAAACTGTCTAAGGCCCCTGGACCGGATGGCTTTGGGAGCGAGTATTATAAAATGCTTAGTCCTTCTTTGGGCCCCCATTTACGGTCCCTATTTAATAATATCATTTCGGCGGGCTCCATCCCTGATGGCTTCAATGATGCTTTAATTACGGTACTTCGAAACCGGGTAAAGATCATTTGCTAGTTGAGTCGTATCGTCCCATCTCCCTACTCAATGTGGACTTCAAAATCTTTTCCAAAATTATGGCTAACAGACTACAGGTAGTCCTGGCTGACATTATTCACCCGGCACAAACGGGTTTTATGCTTGGCAAATCTATTACATACAACATCAGAACGGCAGTGGGAGTCATCTCATCCTCCAGGGCCACTAAGCAAATGTCTAGTATATTGGTCAGTTTGGATGCGGATAAGGCATTTGACCGAGTTTCGTGGACTTTCCTGCACTCCCTTCTAGAAAAGAGGGGTTTTGGACCGGAGTTTTGCACTGCTGTTCGGATGATGTACCATTTACCTAAATCTTCGATTTGGTGTAACTCAATTTGCTCCACCCCATTTGCGATTAATAGGGGAACGAGACAGGGATGCCCCTTATCTCCATTGCTATTTAACATTGCACTAGATCCCCTTATTAGAACATTGCACTCACTCCCCTCAATTCGCACAGGCTCACATGTCACTAAACTCTTAGCGTTTGCAGATGACATTCTACTCTTTATTGCTAATCCCCGCCAAGCTATACCTGCCATTATGTCCACTATTGAGGCCTTTGGAACCTGCTCTGGTTTTAAGGTTAATTTTCAGAAATCGGAGGCGCTTCCTATATTTCGTACAGCTATACGTCATGGAGGCCCTGACTTCCCATTTTCGTGGCGACTTGACTCCATCTCCTATTTAGGTGTCCAGCTCACAGCTAACCCGGCACTGTTATATCAGTCTAATTATAAACCACTTATTGCCTCCTTAATCTCGCAGCTTCAATCCTGGCGTCACTTCTCATTAACTTTCTCGGGTAGATGCCATCTCCTTAAAATGGTACTTTTTCCTAAATTATTGTATCTAATCCAAACCCTCCCCCTGCTATTACGACAAACGGACATTAAACTTCTCCATAAAGCCTTTAGACAATTTATTTGGAACTCCTCAGTGAGATGCAGGATTAGTCTCTTTAAACTTCAACAACCTAAGGTGCTTGGGGGACTCAATCTTCCTGACATCAAGTTGTATAACCTAGCGGCCATTTTTCGTTATGTTTCTGACTGGGTTCGAGGCAAATCTCATTTTGCAAATGTTTCACTAGAGAGTCAATTTTACCCTCACTTGTCTTTAATGTCGCTGTTACACTTACCAAGGGATAAACTCCCTCCTGATATATCGCAATCACCAGTTCTGTGGCACACTGTGTTGGCATGGCGTAAGGTGCGGAAGATGAATGATTTGGACTCTACCAATTCACCGTTTCAAACCTTTCTGGGTAATCCTAATTTTTTAAATGGTAACCCACCCAGACATTATCGTACTTTGGCAGCGCAAGGCTGTGTATATATTCTGGATTTGCTAGACTCCGATCATTCCTTGCTCTCCTTTGCAGCGGCCTCACAGAAATTTCCGACCTTCAACCATAACCCTTTCTTATTCCTTCAGGCACGCAGTTTTGTCCAACAGTGTCTACGGAAACTTTCAGGGAACTATAGATTAATTGGTTTAGATGTTCTCGTTAAAAACGCTAGATCTCAGGTCACTTCCACTAGTGGTATCTATAATTTTATTAGACCCTCAATAAAATGGGAAACCGTGCCTTCTGGGCCTAACAAATGGCTTACTGATCTACCCGATTTGGATGCTAAACAGCTCTTGGAGGCGACGCTGAAAATTTATAAACATACCCCCGTTAGTAGTTATACTGATATGGCAACACTAATTTTCCACAGAGCGTATATTACCCCTTATATCAAAAATAAAATGTCAATGGATAACAATTACTCTTGTTCCAAGTGTAACAGCTTCAATACGGACTTGTATCACCATTTGTGGGATTGTGCTAATGTCAAAGCTTTATGGGGGGAAGTTAAGGACTACATAAGAACCACCTATGATATTTCGTTCCATGTAGTTCCTCAATGGGCTATATTTAATATTCTTGCAGAAGAGGATTGGGGTCTACCTAGAGGGGCGAAGGCCGTGCTTCACACTTGGGCTGCAGCCACTAGAAAAAGTATTCTTCATCGGTGGCTGGATCCCGATGTACCCTCTATCCCTTTCATCTTGACCAAGTTAAACTTTCTTTTCCAGATGGACTGGATTTTCACTCTGTCTGAAAAGGAAAAACTGACCAAACGTTTCTTTGAGAAGTGGTCTCCATTTATGAACACTTTATCACATGCAATAAAATCCAAACTCATCTCCCATTTTGAAAACACTGCCTGGTATTTATATGAAACGCTTCATGGACGTACTCCTTTGTCTGCTAGGCCATTATAATGAGGTTCACCTGCAGCATACTCTTCTTTGTTTTGAGTCGCACAAACTGTTGGGTGGGAGGGAGGGGGTGGGGGGGTTTGGGGTATGTTTCCGGTTCTCCTGTGTTTGTAACATTTTGACATTGTTGCTTATGCCTTCTTTGTCAATTGTACCTTTGTCAACCTTGATATTGCGGATACTGTATTCTTTTTTCTCTTGTCTCTTGTTGATATGTTGTTCTGTGCTTCCCCGCAAAAACTTAATAAACAGAATTAAAAAAAAAAAAAAAATAATAATAATAATCTTCATATTGGGAAAAACGCAACTTGTCCACCAACCCATGGCATACTCCAATTGGTAACGTTAGTGTCCTTCTCCAGGTATATTCCTCTCTAGTAATAAGAAATCTTCTCTGAGCTATCTAGAAGAAAAAGAAGCACCAGTTGAAAGATTACACATTCAAGGAGCTTAAGGTCCATTTATACCTTTAGCAAGTTCATCTGCTTACTCAGCACAAAGTTTAAGTCATGGGCTTCAGATTGTTTTTGGTGCACCAAACGCAACACATGTGAAGACAACCTTCAACGGGCAGTGATAACCTGGATAAGAAACCGTGGCTTTTGAATGGTGATATGTTGTTTGTAAAAACCCAATACGGCAGAAATTGTTTTGTAGAGGATACTTGAGAGAAAAACGTGATGTGACTCTTATGTGTAAGTAATCTGTTCTACAAAAATTGGAGATGCCGGGATTGAACCCAGGGCCTCATACATACAAAGCATGCGCTCTACCACTGAGCTACATCCCCCAGGCCGCTGTTAAATTTTAAGACTTGCCTAAGTTCAGGTAATAACCCTATTGATAATTTCGTGCCAACATATTCTACTGAACAGTTTTACTTTTTACTTCATGATATTCCTTTCCAAATTCTTACTTCTATTCAAAATAAAATATAAATATGTGCACTACAAGAAGGTCAGATGGACTGCTGTGTCTTCAGCATATAACTACGGTTTGTGAGCTGTCCGTCCATTTAGAGACATAGATCTCCAGATGTAAATGAGAGAATCATTTAAATTAAGACCTTTTGCAACATTGCTTCATTTTTCTTTTTCACTGCATGGCGGCTGTGAGGCAATCTATTGAATCGTTTGCCATTATCATGATTTGCAGATCTGATTGGTGTTTAACAACTTCACTCTGTCATTTGATGAGCATATTTTTTTTAAAACATGGAGATGCCGGGGAATGAACCCGTGACCTCATACATGCGAAGCATGCGCTCTACCACTGAGCTACATCCCCTGGTGTTTTTTGTTTTTACTACGGTGAACGGCATCGACCGATGAGACCGACTCCTTAACTATCTATCAGACAGCTTCAACTCAACTCGAAGGCATGTATGAAGCATCCAGATGAGGTTTTTTTTCCTTGTAATATTAAAAAGATGATTATTTGTGCCAGGGTTACAGTACTATTACCTAACCTACAATGGCTTACAGGCACTGGAAGAAGGTCTTGGTTGCAGGGAGATAACAGGAACAAACTTCTAACAAATAAAAACACTGCAATAACAGCAATAAGACAGTGATTGGAACCATGAGACATGGGACATGACACTCCCCATCTGAAATCTTTAGAACTGACAGTAAATGACAAAAATTACCAGTAATTTTACCGCATGAGAATTCGGCAATAGATACTGAGACCTGAAAGACAAAAGAGAGAGCATGCAAAGATATAACTGAGAAAATAAAAACGAGGAGTAAACACTTATTATTTTAGTCTACATCCTGCAGCTAAAGGTACTGAGGAATGTAAACAACCACAGTAGGGAACAGTATGCAAGTTTAAAATAATAATCCATCTTCATATTGGGAAAACCGCAACTTGTCCACCAACCCATGCCATGCTCCAATTGGTAACGTTAGTGTCCTTCTCCATGTATATTCCTCTCTAGTAATAAGAAGATATCTTCTCTGAGCTATCTAGAAGAAGAAGAAGCACCAGTTGAAAGATTACACATTCAAGGAGCTTAAGGTCCATTTATAACTTTAGCAAGTTCATCTGCTTACTCAGCACAAAGTTTAAGTCATGGGCTTCAGATTGTTTTTGGTGCACCAAACGCAACACATGTGAAGACAACCTTCAACGGGCAGTGATAACCTGGATAAGAAACCGTGGCTTTTGAATGGTGATATGTTGTTTGTAAAAACCCAATACGGCAGAAATTGTTTTGTAGAGGATCCTTGAGAGAAAAACGTGATGTGACTCTGATGTGTAAGTAATCTGTTCTACAAAAATTGGAGATGCCGGGGATTGAACCCGGGGCCTCATACATGCAAAGCATGCGCTCTACCACTGAGCTACATCCCCTGGTGTTTTTTGGTTTTACTACGGTGGTCGGCATCGACCGATGAGACCGACTCCTTAACTATCTATTAGACAGCTTCAACTCAACTCGAAGGCATGTATGAAGCATCCAGATGAGGTTTTTTTTCCTTGTAATATTAAAAAGATGATTATTTGTGCCATGGTTACAGTACTATTACCTAACCTACAATGGCTTACAGGCACTGGAAGAAGGTCTTGGCTGCAGGGAGATAACAGGAACAAACTTCTAACAAATAAAAACACTGCAATAACAGCAATAAGACAGTGATTAGAACCATGAGACATGGGACATGACACTTCCCATCTGAAATCTTTAGAACTGACAGTAAATGACAAAAATTACCAGTAATTTTACCGCATGAGAATTCGGCAATAGATACTGAGACCTGAAAGACAAAAGAGAGAGTATGCAAAGATATAACTGAGAAAATAAAAACGAGGAGTAAACACTTATTATTTTAGTCTACATCCTGCAGCTAAAGGTACTGAGGAATGTAAACAACCACAGTAGGGAACAGTATGCAAGTTTAAAATAATAATCCATCTTCATATTGGGAAAACAGCAACTTGTCCACCAACCCATGGCATACTCCAATTGGTAACGTTAGTGTCCTTCTCCAGGTATATTCCTCTCTAGTAAGAAGAAGAAATCTTCTCTGAGCTATCTAGAAGAAGAAGCACCAGTTGAAAGATTTTATTTCAAGACTCGGAGGCTCCTATTGCTATATCTCTCTTTACTGACAAACTACAGCAGCAAAGAAAAAACTTAAGAGATTAGCATATCTCCATGGCAACAACCCCTCCCACATGCTCCCCTATATATAGTCTCTGTAATAGGAAGCCTTCCTCTTTCTTTGCTGCTGCCACAGTTAAGAACTTCACTGTGTCCCTTACATTATAGTGTTTGAGCGTATTTGATGTATCTTTTTCCCCATACAGGGCGCGGAATTTAACCCATTCATTCATTTAATGTGATATTTTTGTTGTGGGTCATCTTTTCCCTACAGGTTTTTTTTTCCATGCAGATTGCGCCTATTGCACCTATACTCTTTTCCACCTGCCCATAGTTCTTTCCACTTTTTCTCGCTCTACCCCTTCTTACATTCCACCCTTTTTATTCCTTCCCCGCGCCCGTATTCTCTTTCTTACCGCTTTTGCGCTGCATCCGTAATCTCACGCTACTTCGTCCGGTCGCGAGATTCCGGTGGCCATTTTGGATTCCCCTGTTTGCGCCGTCCCGAGATCTCACGTTACCTTGTTCGGTCGCGAGATTCCCGACGGCCATTTTGGATCCCTTGTTAAGCCGCACCCGAGATCTCGCGCTACCCCGGGCGCGAGATTCTCGACGGCCATTTTGGCATCGTCGGAATCTGCTTCTTAGCAGATTCTCCTCCCGTTTCCTGCTCCTAGGCGAGATATTTAGTCTAGCCACGCCTCTCCTTCCTCCTGTTGCTGCTTCCGGTCGCGCTGCTCTGCGTCTCGTGGGGTAACTCACCCCGATCAGGTTGTCTTTCGCTCCCCTACTGCCCACTAGCTGCCCCCCCTACCTAGTAGTGTGCCCCTGATTAACCTTTAGGCAGTTTTATTCCAGTGTACTCAGTGCTCTGCATTCTGGGATCATATCTCAACTACCATCCAGGCATTCACTGGCTGAGGAATCTGAGGTGGAGTCTCACTCCCCTCCTGCAGCACCTGTATTCAGTGGAGCTCCTTCCACTATGGATCCTTCCCAGGTGGATGCTTTACAGCGCTCTGTTTCAGAGGCGATTATGGCTGCAATGGGGTCTATGTCCCATTCCCTATCCAAATCTATTGCTGACGCACTTAATGCTCAGCCCCCTCTGCCCAGGGTTGCTACCCAATCAGGTCCTGCTTCCCATCCAACCTCCAGAACTGTTTTGACTGGTGTGTCTCTAGCAACCCATGATAGCGCGCTCGGATTGCGCAAAAAAGCGTTTTCCCGCCAGGCAAAAAAGGCGAGGAGTTGGAAATGTGCCAGAGCACAAGCAGAATCAGATTCAGGATCCGAACTTGGTTCCGAGTACGAGGAGGCTAAGTTTGAGGATGAGGAATTTCCCGATGCAGACCTGTCTGACTCCCCATCTGAACGGCCCATTAACTTTCTCTCTGCTGCTGCGGCAGGGACGTCTACATCTGAGGCTATACAGGGCCCATCTGGTCCCTTGACCGATCCCTCTGGGGAGCCATTATTCGACCCCGACTCATTGCACCACCCTAGGTCGGCTGAGTGGCTACCTCTGGATCATGTAGCCCAATACCTAGAATCTAGAGTCCGCTGCCCCCTCAGTAAGGAGGCGCGAAACAAATTAAAAGCCGAATGCCCTCGGCCCTTGATAGCCAACAAGGTTTGCGATACGCCAGTTGTGGACCCTAAAATGGTCCAATTTCTGTCCAAATCTGGCTGGAACCCCAGGAGGGGCTTAGATTCTGCCCTCAAGGCGTGCCAGGACAAGCTCCTGGACGTCTTTGGCCCTCTAGCCGAAATCTTTGAATTAGCCGAGACCGCTAGAGCGGCTAACGAACCGGTGGACCCGGAGGTTCTCCGAGGTTGGGCCCAACGGGCCATTTGCATAGCCGGTAACGTGAACACTTCCCTTTCAATCGAGAGACGAAAGGCTATCTTATTTAAGATTGAACCTAAACTGTCTAACTTGGATCTGTCCGAGTCAGGTAGTGAGACGCAGGGCCTCCTCTTTGGTGACTCGTTCATCAAAGATATGAGCAGGTTCATAGGAGCATTTATGGCCCTTGATAAGGCCCAATCCTCTATGAAGAGGGTCTTCCATCCTCGTTTTTCCAACAGGGCTGGCAGTTCCAGGGGCCGTCTGTCCGGCCGCTCCTCATTCCAGACCCGGGGCTCGGGTCGAGGTTCCTACAGCCACCGCCCCTTCGTCCAGAGGTCCTCCTTCCAGGATTCCAGGCAACCAACGGGTTTCTTTCCGTCACGAGGTGCCCCCAGTCGTAGAAGCTTCAGAGGATTCTCTGGCTCCCGTCGACCGTTCGGTAAGTGTACCCCCACTCCTCACTTCTCCAATTTGTGTAGGGTTCAGACTCTGACATTTTTCTCGTGCTTGGTCCGCCATCACCACGGACGTTTGGGTGTTATCCACAATTCTTGGGTTCCAGTTAGAGTTGATGAGTTCTCAGGTTCTCCCTCCACCACCCCACCCCATGGTCACCCCCTCAGATACCCTCCAACACATAGACAAGGAGCTGGTAGACCTGCACAGAAAGGAGGCAATCGAACGTGCGCCAGACTCCCCCGGGGGTGTCCTAAGCAATATCTTTCTGGTATGCAAGAAGGGCGGCCAGATGCGCCCCGTCATCAACCTGCGCCCCCTGAACAGGTTTGTGCGATATCGGCACTTCAAGATGGATAGCATCCACCTCCTCAGGGATCTTCTACTGAAAGGGGATTGGATGGTGAAGCTCGTCCTAAAAGACGCGTATCTCACCGTTCCCGTGGAGGAATCCTCCAGAGACCTGCTTCGCTTCCAGTGGAGGGGAGAAACCTGGCGCTTCACCTGCCTCCCCTTCGGCCTCTCCTCAGCCCCATGGTGCTTCACCAAGCTCATGCGACCGGTGGTAGCATGGCTCCGCAGTCGAGGGATTCGCCTAATTATATATCTGGACGACATCCTCTTGCTGGCCCAAGACAGGCAGACTCTCCTCTCGCATCTGGATGTCACCTCGAGCCTGTTATCCGGGTTGGGATTCCTCATCAACTACGACAAGTCCGTGTTGACCCCAGCTCGGATAATGGAATTCCTAGGTTTTTACGTGGATTCGGTAGCAGAGACTCTCAGTCTTTCGACGACGAAGATCAAGGAGATTCGCAAGGAATTGCGCAGGACACTGGAGACGCCACAGATTTCCCTTCGGCATCTGGCTCGGATCATCGGCCTCCTATCTTCCTCCATCCAGGCCGTCTTTCCAGCCCCTCTACATTACCGGGCCCTACAACGTCTGAAGACGGCACACTTACACGCGGGGGCCTCCTACGCGGACCAGATCTTCCTAGACGAAGAAACTCGGGACGAGATACGCTGGTGGTTCTGCAATCTTCAAGCCTGGAACGGGAAGGCAATTTGCGGTCCTCACCCGGATTTTACAGTGGACTCCGACGCCAGCCTCCTTGGCTGGGGGGCTCACTGCGAGGGCATATTGACCGGGGGTCGTTGGTCGGTAGAAGAATCTCCTTTGCACATCAATGCCTTGGAACTTCTGGCGGGCTCATTCGCTATCCGCAGCTTTGCGAAGAACGTTGCCAGGGCTTGCATTCGACTGCGCATGGACAACGTTTCCGCTGTCCGTTATGTCAATGCTATGGGCGGTACCCATTCCCCCATGCTTTCGCATTTGGCCGAGGAGTTCTGGTCTTTCTGTCTGAGCCAGGAGCTTACAGTTGTGGCGGAATACCTCCCGGGATTACACAACGTCCAGGCGGACTGGAGTTCTCGTTATCTCAGGGATGCCAGCGATTGGAGATTAGACTCGCGGGTGTTCGCTGGCATCTCCTCGCTCTGGGGCCCTGCTTACATCTACCTCTTCGCTTCCCGCTTGAACAAGCAACTACCGAGATTTTTCAGTTGGCGCCCGGACCCGGAAGCGGAGGCTGTGGACGCATTCCTTCAGGACTGGTCCGGATTCCTTCAATACGCGTTCCCGCCGTTCCCAATGATCCCGAGGACCCTCAGTCAGGTTCATTTCCAATCAGCGGAGATCATCCTGATTGTCCAGTTTTGGACCACTCAGTCGT
>JAKVIS010004230.1:0-14644 GCA_033119425.1 Bufotes viridis | reverse complement strand
AGGAGACACAGAGGAGTAGTAGGCGGCGCTGAACTTCCATTAACTTATTTTTTGGCTTCCATTCAGAGTTTAAGCCGAACACCTGGATGTTCGGGTTCGAGGGAGTTCGGCCGAACTTCCCAAAAATGTTCGACCCGAACTTCATCCCGAACCCCATTGAAGTCAATGTGGACCTGAACTTTTGGGCACTAAAAAAGGCTGTAAAATAGTCCAGGAAAGGGCTGAGAGGGCTGACAATGGCAGTAACGTGTAGGTAAATCCCATGCAAACAAATTTGGATAGTGAAATGAATTAAATAAAATAAAATAAATAAAAATTAACCAACATCAATTGGAGAGAGGTCCCATAGCAGAGAATCAGGTTCAAGTCACCCACCAATGGAGAAGGCCACTTTCAATTTATTTAGGCCCCAGCACCCAGACAGAGGACAGAGGTCGCATAGCAGAGAATCAGGCGTATGTCACCCACCAATGGAGAAGGCCACTTTTTAGAATGAGTGGAGCCGCTGGCACCTAGACGGAGGAGAGGTTCTTTCTCTAACTTTAGTGTGCACACGCAATATAATGAGTAAAATTAAAAAGTGGATTCAACAAAGAAGTGCCCCTGGAGTACAAGAATATATGGCTGAGGGGAGGCAGTTATAAATGCCTATTCTGCACAAGGGATGGACAGGTCCTGTGGGATCCATGCCTGGTCTCATTTTTTTTTTTTTTTTATAATATAATTTTATGTGAAATTTTCGCGTTTTATCCCAAATACAACAAATTGAGTACGTAGAATGAAAGCAACAAGTATGCATGGCATAACATATTTCTCACATTTGAAGAGTACATTAGCAAAGGACAAATCCCCCCCATCCCTGCATCAACCGCAACTTCAGCCACATGTTGCAAGCTCTCCTCGGGTAAGATGTGCTCTCTACTAAAGTCGCACCCCCATGCGACACCTTCAGAAGGCCCCGAGAGCATCCTTCCAAGTCCTCCAAAAGGTACCAGGGCTGTCAACTTAAAAGGTGACATGAATTCCGGGTAGTCTGTGTCTTCTCGACATATGTAACAGGAATCTGCGCCAGAAGTTTTAAACCATTTTTTCCCAGACACCTCCTTCTTAAGTGTAATACCTCCAATCCATTCAAGGTGTAAGATATGTTTTAACTGCAAAGGTTGCCATGGAAACTGAGTGGGACCCTGAGCTTGAAGCCACAACATTTTTGGCTACCATCAGAATTTTATGACCTACTGGGGAATTCCGCCCAACTGTATGTACTCTGAATCCGCATAATCTTGCCTGACTATCTGAACATGCAGAATGACCACCTCCGGTACCACCTCCATATCCCTTCCGGTACATTTGGCTAATACCGTGGCTATATCGTCCCAGTAGTTCTTTAACTTCCCACAGTTCCATAGACCATGAAATAAGTCCGCTTTCGGGAGATCGTACATTTCCCGGACATGCAGTCAGCCTATCGAAGCAACTAGGGTTAGATATGGGAATATTAAACCCATATATAGCATGATGCAAAATCTTTAAATCGCGTCTCGCACAGCATTCATGAGGCATAATGTTTTTGTGCAGCGCTTCTATCCCTATAGAGATGGGTTTATAAATTTCCTTAACTCCAAACTCTTTTTCCCATTTGCAAAATATTGTTCTGGAATCCACTTTTTCCCACCTATCCCTCATGGATTGAGCAAATGGATGAGATTGAAGGAGGTCTAGTCTAGTTTGGCTGTCAGGAATCGAATCGAAAGAATTATGTCCCCCATTCCCTCGACATAGAACCAGTGACCAAGCTCCTCCCGTATGTAAGTAATTGCAGAATTGAGAGGAACATGGTATCTGGTAGATTCACTTCGCCTCCCAGTTCCCCCGGAGGACAACCATCTAGCCTCCCCGTCAATGTGAAAGACGTCACCCATCATCTTGATGCCTTCCTGCGCCTACATCTGCAACTGTATGCTATTCCTTCCCGGCTCAAAGACGGATTACCAAATATAGGAAGATATTTGGACAGCTGGTAGGTAGTTTATAGAATTTCCGGCACTATCTTCCCATGTGAGGATGGTGTCTCTAAATAACAAATACCTATTTAAGCCATTCGGGAGTCTGGGAGGCTAGTATGGAGCAATGCCTACCAAGTCCCATGGGCCCGCTAAATGTCTCTCTAGCCCAGTGTTTCTCTAACGATGGGGCGCGCCCTCAGGGGAGGGCGCGAGGCTCCGCAGAGGGGGCTCCAGGTCACAGGAGATGAACGCCCACTGTGGAAGCGCTCATCTCCATAGTGATCTGTATCGCTGATCCTCTGGACAGCAATACAGATCGCTGTGCTGTCGCGGCAGTGGAGGGAGAGGCGTCTCCCTCCTGCTCCTCTGATAGGCTGCGGCCTTGTGCCGGCAGCCTATCAGAGCGGTTCAGGCGGCGCGATGACGCCATCGCGCCGCCTGAGCAGAGTGCAGAGCGGGACACAGGCCAGAAGAGGCCTGCATCCAGCGCTTCAGGGAGGTAAGTATTGGGTGGGTTTAATGTAGCCTGCACATGATTGGGGAGGGGGTTAATGTAGCCTGCACATGATTGGGGAGGGGGTTAATGTAGCCTGCACATGATTGGGGAGGGGTTAATGTAGCCTGCACATGATTGGGGAGGGGGGTTAATGTAGCCTGCACATGATTGGGGAGGGGTTAATGGAGCCTGTACATGATTGGGGGAGGGGTTAATGGAGCCTGCACATGATTTGGGGAGGGGTTAATGTAGCCTGCACATGATTTGGGGAGGGGGGGGTTAATGTAGCCTGCACATGATTGTGGAGGGGGTTAATGGAGCCTGCACATGATTTGGGGAGGGGGTTAATGGAGCCTGCACATGATTTGGGGGAGAGGGGTTAATGTAGCCTGCACATGATTTGGGGAGGGGGTTAATGGAGCCTGCACATGATTTGGGAGGGGGTTAATGGAGCCTGCACATGATTGGGGGGGTTAATGGGCATGCACTTGATTTTTGGGGGGAGAGCCTGCACACTTGATTTGGGGAGGGGAAGCCTGGACCCTGCATGATTGGGGAGGGGGTTAATGGAGCCTGCACATGATATTGGGGGATGGTGTTAATGGCCCTCGCCTGTGGGGAGATTGGTGTACTTATAACAATTTTATAGACAAATGATACTATTTACAGTCAAGGGGGCATGACAGAGGGGCATGACAGAAAATAATTGAGAAGCACTGCTCTAGCCTAAGATTTGCATAAAAGAAGTATTATTCACCCAGTCCGAGATGTATCTGAAATTACAGGCTAAATTATACCCTCTTATATCGGGAAAGTTTAGGCCCCTGTAGTTTCCTCAGCTTCAGTTTACTAAGTGCTATTCTTGGTTTTCTATTTTGCCAGATAAAACTTGTGAATCTGCTCTCTAGGGTCTTTACATCCGCATGTCTCAATAATAAAGGAATCGTCTGTAAGGGATATAGGAGGCGAGAAACTCCCATCATTTCTACCAGGTGGCAACGTCCCGCCAATGATAGAGGTAGGCCTTGCCATCTATCTAGGTCTTTTATGATACTAGTGATTATAGGGCGGAAAATTCAGTTGATACAATGAATGGGGATCCTTCCCCACTTTGATACCCAAGTATTGAATATGGGACTTTGCAAGGACTATCCCTAATCTATCCGCCATTCGGGACATGACTAGGTTAGGAGTGGAAAGTGGTAGGATCTCACTTTTGGATATATTTAATTTGTATCCCGAGTATTTGCCAAAAGTTTCTAAAGCCTGGAATATAACTGGAATATGGCGCCCGGTTGGGCTAGAAACAAAATCACATCATCGGCAAACAAGGCTACTTTCACCTGCACATCTCCCACAGTTATTCCTTCAAACAAATCTGTTTCACTTAAATATCTCGCCAGAGGTTCCAAGGCCAGATTGAACAGCAGGGGGAAAGCGGCACCCCTGCCGCGTGCTCCTTGGTTAAGCCAAATGGCTGCGACAAAAACCCTGTGTGTATACTCGAGCTCTCGGATTAGCATACAGGTTGGACAGAAACGTTCTGAAAGCCCCTTGGAACCCAATCCGATCCAATACCACCTCCAGCCATGCCCACCGGACATTATCAAAGGCCTTTTCTGCGTCCAGGGTGAGCATGGCTGGAGATTCTCCCTCCCTCGGATGGCTTCGACCCTATCCAGGACCGCTAAAACCGTCCTAATATTAGTGAAAGCTGAGCACCCCTTGACAAACCCTACTTGCTCCGCCCCTATTAGGGAGGGGAGAATCTCGGCCAGTCGATCCGCCATAATTTTTAGATAGGATTTTAGTGTCAACATTAATCAGGAAATTGGTCTGTACGACCCTGGTGATAGGGGTCTTTCCCGGGTTTTGGCAAGAGTTTAATATGGGACACATTCTCCTTGTCCGGGGGACTGTTGCCTTGTAAGACATCATTAAATAGTGGCAACAGTATTGGGGATACCTGCGCCAGCAGCGTCTTATATACTCTCCAGTGAAACCATCCGGGCCAGGAGCTTTGGCATTCCCCAGGCCTTTGATGACGCCCTTGCAATTCCTCCATAGAGATCTTAGTATTTAGGAGTTGCAATTGTTCTGCTGTCACTGACGGTAGTTTCACTTTGTCTAGTAATGTGTCCACTAGGGGTGGCTGGGGGCGTCCTCATATAGTGCGGCATAATATTTTCCCACAATTCGATTGATGGCCCCTGGCTCGCTAGTCACAGTCCCCTTTTCATCCCTAAGTCCCGATATAAAATGAGTGGGCCTCTGTCCTTTGGCTAGGTTTGCTAGCAGCCGACCTGCCTTGTTGCCATGTTTGTAAAGCTTAGCCTCAAAGTGCGTCTGATTTAGGGATTCCCTATCTTTTTCACATTTATCAAACAACTGTCGAGCCTCCACCCACTTGTTCTTATGGTCAATAGAGGGGAGTCAGTGAATGTCCTGTATGCTTGCCTCACTGATGCACTTGCCTGTTCCCAGCGCATCTGGCACAATTTCTTCTTATTAAAAACGTAGCTCATTATGCGGCCTCTCATTACGCTTTAGAGGTATGCCAGAACAATTCCGAGGTGTCAATATGGGCCTTGTTCGTCTCCTTAAATTCCTCCCACCACCCCATCAGCTTGTCTGTGAACTCCTCATCTCTCACGGAGTTGGAGGGGAATCTCCACAAGTAATCCGTACCTTTTGGGAAGACGGTCCTCAGGGTCAAGCTGACTGGGGCATGGTCCGAAATGACTATATCCCCTATTTCGGTAGACTCTACTAGTCCCGCAATCTCTTTGTGTATGAAAATATAGTCAATGCGTGACCAAGAGTCCCTTGCGGGGAATAAAAGGTAAAGGACCGGTCATCAGGGTGAAGCTGCCGCCATGGGTCCACTAATCCCACCGACTCCATCAAAGTCCCTAGCACTTTATCTTGGGCGGTACTCCCCATAATCAGTAGATATTGACTTCCTGTCCTCCTGCCTAGAGACCACCGAGTTGAAGTCCCCCTACAAGCAAGCGAGCAGATCTGGTAGAGAGTAGATCTCCCTCTAAAGTCTTGAAAAACTGGGTGTTATCTGAATTCGGACCATAAACATTATAGATGGTGTAATTTACGTCCTGAACTTGAATCGTCACCTTAGCCCATCGACCCTGGTCATCTGCTGTCGAGTCTATCAGCTGATACCCAAAATTCTTGTGGAAAAGTATTAGTACCCCTGCTCTCCGCATAGAAGACGCTGATCCGATCACCTGTCCCACCCATAATTTTTGCATCCTTCCAAAATCGCCCGCTCCTAGATGGGTCTCCTGAAGTAGGGCTACATCCGGTTTTAACCGCTTCAAGTGTCGGAGAACCATCCATCTCTTATGCGGAGAGCGCAGCCCTTTACGTCCAACTAACTACCCGCATGTAAGCGCAACAATTGATCTGAGCTAGGACATCGATTACCCCTGAGTGTAAGATTGATGAAGAGAGCAATAATCCCAAAGTTACCGGCTGATGCATAAGAAACAAATGTAAACCATTGGATTTCAACACCCCATCCCCCCTCCCAACAATTCCCAACAGTGCAAACTGTGCGACAATCCCTGAGCACATTAAGAATCGAACAACCCCTTCAACTTTCCACATGACTTCTCTTTTTCTAGACTGCAGGGCCCTTCCACCCACCCCCATATTCCCGCAATCCACCGTGAACATAGATACTAATGTGAATAGACCACTTAGATATATGGCATAATTCCCAAACCGCGGGTCAAACAGTAACAGTGAACCTACAGAGTCCATGTTGGAGCCAACGATAGTGTCCATGACAGAACCCCCATTATCAAAGCATACCATCTTACAGGCAGATATAAGTTCACCGGTCCCTGGAGCCCCTTCTCCTGGGGCGCGATCTCCGTTATCACCTGGGTCTTGTTCCCAATCACGTCTTGGTGCCTCCGCCGACGGTGTGCTCCTCCATTCTGGGCTCTCGAAGGACTTTTGATGTGCTGCCGACGTTGTGGGGATCCCCTCTTGTGGTGCCCAACATCAGGACGATCTTGGATTCGGATAGCCTCCTCCGCTTCATTAGGGTCCTGGTAAGTTTTCACCGAACCATCGGCGCGTGTGACTTTCAAGACCGCCGGTACAAAGCTGGAATCTGATCTCCCTTTAAAAGTTCCGTGCAAATATGGCTGAACTCGCGTCTCCTCTTGGCCACCATTGCAGAGTAGTCAGCAAATATCAGTATCGAATGTCCCCTCACCTTCAGTAGCCCCTTCGAGCTCTAAAGGCCCTTAAAATAGACTCTTTGTCGGTATAATCTAAGTACCGCATGATCACCTGACGCGGTCTCATGGGCGCGCCACGTGTATCTGCTCCTTTGGGTTGTTGCCAGTCCATGGCCGGTCCCAGTCTGTGCGCCCTTTTCGACTTTATGTCTACCCTCTAGATTGAGAGCTTGCGGTGAGGTCAAGTCGCAGATGTCCTTTAAGGCCGAGGGTTTGATGCTTTCTGGGAGCCCCACTATCCGTGGGTTATTTCGTCTGGACCTGTTTTCGAGATCCTCCAGACGGTCCCTCAGTATGATATTCTGTTTGTATAAATCTTGAACCGCTGTATTGGACCAGAGACAGATCTTCTTCTACGGACACGACCCTTCGTTCCAATTCTTCTATACTGGTATCATGATCGCGCCACCGTAGCATGCAGCTCATGTAACGACTGGGTAAGAGTCTTTCGAGCGTCTCTCTAATGTCAGGTGCTAGGTATTTGGCCACTGCGACTGCCAGGGTCTTGTAGTCGATTCTGCCCACCTCAGCATCCATGACAATGCTATCCTTGTCCACCTGCTCAGCCTCCTTGGCCAGAGATGCAGGGCGGGAATCCGCCATCTTGCTCAACATGTCTTTCACGGTGGTTGCTGTGCCGCTCTTAATGTGCCGTCTGCCACTCCGTAGTAAATATCGGTCCATGTAAACGGACCAGAGCTGTCTGTATAAGTTCAGGGTTACCCCAAGACTCAGCTAAAGTGCCGGGCGCGGAGTGCAGGGGTATAGTTAGGAGGTCAGGTGCCGGAGCTCACTCACGCTGCTCCCTGCATCCTAGCGCCGAACCGGAAGTCCGCCTGGTTCATTTTTATGAACGTCAGCTTGTCCACGTTGGCTGTGGACAGGCTGCTGCGTTTGTCAGTAATGACGCCACCTGCCGTGCTGAATGCACGTTCAGACAAAACGCTGGCCGCCAGGCAGGCCAGCACCTCCAAGGCATAAAATGCTAACTCTGGCCACGTGGACAATTTGGAGACCCAGAAGTTGAATGGGGCGAACCATCAGTCAGTCACGTGGAGGGTGTGCAGGCGTACTGTTCAACCATGTTAGTGAAATGCTGCCTCCTGCTAACACGTTCCGTATCAGGTGGTGGTGCAGTTAGCTGTGGCGTGGAGACAAAACTTTTCCACATTTCTGACATGCTAACCCTGCCCTCAGAGGAGCTGGCCGTGACACAGCTGCGTTGGCGACCTCTTGCTCCTCCTCTGCCTTCGCCTTGGGCTTCCACCTGTTCCCCTGTGACATTTGGGAATGCTCTCAGGAGCGCGTCTACCAGCGTGCGCTTGTACTCGCGCATCTTCCTATCACGCTCCAGTGCAGGAAGTAAGGTGGGCACATTGTCTTTGTACCGGGGATCCAGCATGGTGGCAACCCAGTAGTCCGCACACGTTAAAATGTGGGCAACTCTGCTGTCGTTGCGCAGGCACTAGTAGTTGCTCATGTGTGCCAGGCTCCCCAGAGGTAAGACAAGCTGTCCTCTGTGGGAGGCGTATCGTCATCGTCCTCCGTATCCCCCAGCCACGCACCAGTGATGGGCCTGAGCTGTGTTGGGTGCCACCCCGCTGTGATAACTGCTTCATCCTCATCCTCCTCCATCCTCATCCTCCTCGTCCTCCAGTAGTGGGCCCTGGCTGGCCACATTTGTACCTGGCCTCTGCTGTTGCAAAAAACCTCCCTCTGAGGCACTTCTAACAGACTGGCCTGAAAGTGCTAAAATGACCCCTCATCCTCCTCTTCCTCCTGGGCCACCTCCTCTTCCATCATCGCCCTAAGTGTTTTCTCAAGGAGACATAGAAGTGGCATTGTAACGCTGATAACGGCGTCATCGCCACTGGCCATGTTGGTGGAGTACTCGAAACAGCGCAACAGGGCACACAGGTCTCGCATGGAGGCCCAATCATTGGTGGTGAAGTGGTGCTGTTCCTGCAGTGCGACTGACGCGTGCGTGCTGCAGCTGAAACTCCACTATGGCCTGCTGCTGCTCGCACAGTCTCTCCAGCATGTGCAAGGTGGAGTTCCACCTGGTGGGCACGTCGCATATGAGGCGGTGAGCGGAAGGCCGAAGTTCCGCTGTAGCGCAGACAGGCGAGCAGCGGCAGGATGTGAACGCCGGAAGCGCGCACAGACGGCCCGCACTTTATGCAGCAGCTCTGACATGTCGGGGTAGTTGTGAATGAACTTCTGCACCACCAAATTCAGCACATGCGCCAGGCAAGGGATGTGCGCCAAACCGCTAGTCCCAGAGCTGCGACGAGATTTCGCCCATTATCGCACACCACCAGGCCGGGCTTGAGGCCCACCGGCAGAAACCACTCGTCGGTCTGTTGTTCAATACCCAGCCACAACTCCTGCGCGTGTGGGGCCTGTCCCCCAAACATATGAGTTTCAGAATGGCCTGCTGACGCTTACCCCGGGCTGTGCTGAAGTTGGTGGTGAAGGTGTGTGGCTGACTGGATGAGCTGGTGGAAGCAGAGGAGGAGGAAGCCGAGTAGGAGGAGGAGGCTACAGGAGGCAAAGAATGATGCCCTGCGATCCTTGGCGGCGGAAGGACGCGTGCGCCAAGGAACTCTCCGCCTGGAGCCCAGCCGCCACTACATTTACCCAGTGTGCAGTTAGGAGATATAGCGTCCCTGGTCGGTGCTTACTGGTCCACGACCTGTGTTAGGTGGACCTTGCCACAGATGGCGCTACGCAGTGCACACTTGATTTTATCGGATACTTGGTTGTGCAGGGAATGGCACGGCTGTCTTGGAGAAGTAGTGGTGGCTGGGAACAACATACTGTGGGACAGCCATCGCCATCAGCTGTTTGAAGCTGTTCTGTGTCCACCAGCCTGAATGACAAAGCATTTCAAAGGCCAGTAGTTTAGAAATGCTGGCATTCAGGCCCAGGGCTCGAGGGTGGCTAGGTGGGAATTTACGCTTTCTCTCCAAGGTTTGTGAGATGGAGAGCTGAACGCTGCCGTGTGACATGGTGGAGATGCTTGGTGACGCAGGTGGTGGTGTCGGTGGCACATCCTCTGTTTGGTGGGCGGCAGGTGCCAACATTCCTCCCGAGGCGGAGGAAGAGGCCGAGGCAGCAGCAGAAGAGGAGCAGGGGGAGCCTGAGTGAGTTCCTTGCTTTTAAGGTGTTTACTCCACTGCAGTTCATGCTTTGCATGTAGATGCCTGGTCATGCAGGTTGTGCTAAGGTTCAGAACGTTAATGCCTCGCTCAGGCTCTGATGGCACAGCGTGCAAAACCACTCGGGTCTTGTCGTCAGCACATTGTTTAAAGAAGTGCCATGCCAGGGAACTCCTTGAAGCTGCCTTTGGGGTGCTCGGTCCCTGGTGGCGGTGGCCAGTAGCAGGCGAACTCTCTTGGCGGCGGCTGTTCTGCTTTTGCCCCTGCTCCTCTTTTGCTACGCTGTTGGCTCGGTCTCACCACTGCCTCTTCCTCTGAACTATGAAAGTCAGTGGCACGACCTTCATTCCATGTGGGGTCTAGGACCTCATCGTCCCCTGCATCGTCTTCCACACAGTCTTCCTCCCTGACCTCCTGTTCGGTCCGCACACTGCAGAAAGACGCAGCAGTTGGCACCTGTGTTTCGCCATCATCAGAGACGTGCGGACTCCGATGAGGTGGTATTCCCATGTCCTCATCATCAGGAAACATCAGTGGTTGTGCATCAGTGCATTCTATGTCTTCCACCACTGGGGAAGGGCTAGGTGGATTCCTTGGGAAACCCTGCCAGCAGAGTCTTCAAACAGCATAAGAGACTGCTGCATAACTTGAGGCTCAGACAGTTTCCCTGATATGCATGGGGGTGATGTGACAGACTGATGGGCTTGGTTTTCAGGCGCCACCTGTGCGCTTTCTGCAGAAGACTGGGTGGGAGATAATGTTGTGAACGTGCTGGATCCACTGTCGGCCACCCAATTGACTAGCGCCTGTACCTGCTCAGGCCTTACCATCCTTAGAACGGCATTGGGCCCCACCAAATATCGCTGTAAATTCTGGCGGGTACTGGAACCTGAGGTAGTTGGTTCACTAGGACGTGGCTGTGGCAGAATGGCCACGCCCTCTCCCAGCACCAGAGGGTACACTAACACCACCACGACCGCGTCCGCGTCCCTTACTAGATGTTTTCCTCATTGTTACCGCTCACCAAGCACCACAATAAGAAAAAAATATTTGGCCCAATGTATTGATTTCAAATTCAGGCCTTTTTTACAGGCACCTAACACTATCTGCCTATTTATTTATGTAGCGTATTACACTAATCCAGGCACAGCAGTAACCACTGATTTAGGGGAATATCTCTTTAGGCTTAGTATTAGGCCCTGATGAAAGGTATCCTTATGGACAGATTTACACTTGGAGATGCACAGTAGCGTGAGAAAAATATGTAGGATTATGCCTTCAGCAATTGTATTTTAACACTTTGTGTAATATACCCTTAACGGACAGAAATACAATGGGAGATGCACGGAAGCGTGTGAAGTTATTGAGGATGACCCTCTCAGCACTTGTATATACACCTTGAGTGTAATATACCCTTTTACGGACAGATTAACATTTGGCCTGCAACAGCTGGAACACCAGATTCAGGGTATTGCTATATTGGCAATTGAATTTCACCCCAGAACAAAATATATCCTTTGACGGACACTATATAAACTTGTCCAGTCACAGCTGAACACCAGATTTACGGTATTTCTATTTTGGCAACTGAATTTCACCCCAGAACAAATATACCCTTTATGGACACGATTAAACTTAGGCCAGCAACAGCTGGAACACCAGATTCAGGGTATTGCTATTTTGGCAATTGAATTTCACCCCAGAACAAAATATAATCCTTTTACGGACAGATATTAAACTTGGCCAGCCACAGCTGGAACAACAGATTTATGGTATTGCTATTTTGGCAATTGAATTTCACCCCAGAACAAAATATATCCTTTGACGGACACTATTAAACTTGGCCAGCCACAGCTGGAACACCAGATTTATGGTATTGCTATTTTGGCAATTGAATTTCACCCCAGAAAATTATCTATCCTTTGCAGGACACTATTAAACTTGGCCAGCCACAGCTGGAACCACTAGATTTACGGTATTGCTATTTTGGCAATTGAATTTCACCCCAGAACAAAATATGTCCTTTGCCGGACACTATTATACTCTTGCCAGCCACTGCTGGGACACCAGATTTAGGGATTGCTATTTTGGCAATTGAATTTCACCACAGAAAAAATCTATCCTTTGCCAGACAGCAGACAGTATTACACTTGGCTAGCCACAGCTGGAACACCAGATTTAGGGATTGCTACTTTGGCAATTGAATTTCACCCCTTAATAAAATATAGAAATTTCTATCCTGGGTTTCTAGGGGTGACAATAAGCACAGCCAAGCTCCCTGATGCAGGATATAGCAAAAAAAAACAACTAGTATTGATGGATTGATGGACTTGGTGGCAGCTTGTGCTGGTGCACCACAAGACACAAAATGACCGCCGTTAAAAGTGACAGAAAAACGCTCTGTGCAACCTAAAAACCAGTGAGCAATTAACTAGCAGAAGTTGAATGATTCAGAGCTGTAGATCGATCACTTCATTAGGTACTTTTGCTGACTTTTCCCTGCCTAATCTCGCCCTCACAGAAGCTGCGCCCTCTCCCTACACTAATCAGAGCAGTGTGACGTAGCGGCGCTACGTGACTCCAGCTTAAATAGAGGCTGGGTCACATGTTGCACTTGGCCAATCACAGCCATGCCATTAGTAGGCATGGCTGTGATGGCTTCTTAGGGCAAGAAGTTAAACGCTAGCTGATTGGCTGCTGTGCAGCCCTTCAGAAAGCGGGAAGAAATCGCCGAACAACGGACCCAAAACCGAACTTTTTTGAAAATGTTCGGGTCCGTGTCCCGAACACCCCAAAATTCGGTACGAACCCGAATTATGCTTGAACTGTTCGCTCAACCCTACTTCCATTAACTTATTTATAGTAGGTATAATACCACTTTGATGTAGAATTATCCCCTTTTTTTTAGCTCTAGTGTTTGCATGTGTAATGGTGTGCAGCCATTTTTATAAATCATGTTTGCTTGCTTGATGGATATGCATGTTCTAGTCCAAATTTACATTTCATTCATTCAGGTGTTCTGATACTGCTCTTGAGTTTGGCGTCCCACGTGGCGTCCCACATGTTGGCGCTCTTTCCCTGTTTGAATTGCCGGGCTGTTTAGATCCTCCTTGCAGTTGTGGATTGTAGGAATCTCACCCCGATTTAGTTCCTACCACACAGTATTTCACGGTTAGCGGTATTGCACAGCTGGCAGTATTATTTCCTTTAGTGGATTATATTTTGTCACGTACGGTGTGAACTTTTTAGCATATAAGGAGCCTCTTTAAACAATAGTTCAAGTGGCTGCAGCTCTCACCTCTACCTTCAATCCAAGACATGTTGATGTACTTTTCTGTGATTTTGGAGGATTTTATATGAGCCAATAAAGAACTTTTTTTTTTTACTCCACAAGAAGCTTGATCCCATTTCTCTATAAGAAGCTTTTTAGAATTACATTAATTGTGAGGAGCCTGTGAGGAGTGACAGAGCAGGCCAGGCAGCCAGGCTGGTCCATAGTATGGGAGCTGGATGTTGGTCTTGACAGCTGGGTAAGTTTAGCCTGACTGGCCAATCACTGAATTTACTGATGGAAATAAGACCCTTGCTAAAGCCAAAAACACAAATCACTGAGGGCATGTTGATGTCATTTTATGTGATTTTGGCGGATTTTATATGATAAAAGAGCCAATAAATAACTTTTTTTTACTCCACAAGAAGCTGGATCCTATTTTTCTACAGAAGCTTCTATAGAATTACATTAATGTATTACCCAGGCGCGTTTTGGAGCTTACACTCTCCTTCTTTAGTGGTACATGAATATAATATATAGTGGGATCCATTAAATACTTGTGCCTTCTGGCGGGAATCATTTAACGAAGTTGCCTGGAAAATCTGGGATGGCATAATCCTGGAACACTTAAAAGCGTTGCCTAAAAATTCTGGAATGGATTGATATTGATCCCACACTATATCTTCATTCAAATATGTTATAAATTACATGTATATTATATCTGATTGCAGCAATAATAAAAGCAAATCCAGTATATAAAAAGATATAGCCAAAATGTATGTGGTGGAATATATCAAAGAATATGTATAATTAGAAGAATAAAACTAATAGATGCAGTCAATTGTGTGTGTTATTTGTCCAAAATTCGCTGTTGCATTTACAATGCGTTTTCATCAATGTTTTAGTAATTATATGGGCTAATATTCATTTTCAAGAGTGGAAAAGGATAATGAGATGAAGTAATGTAGTATATTAAAATATGGCTCTATCTATATTATATTTATTCAGGGTCATTCCATTAGTTGTCTAAAAATGGGGACTTTGTATTCTCTACTTCTTGTTCATTTGTTTTCTTATAGTGATAACATTGCAGATGAGTATAGGGTCGGGGCCTCCCACAGAAGAGAGATCGAGGTGCTGTGAACACAGCTGGATCTCGAAGTCCCATCCATAAGGGGCACCCACGCCAGGTCTATAAGAAACGAATCCTCGAATTATGCTTGAACTGTTCGGCTCAACCCTACTTCCATTAACTTATTTATAGTAGGTATAATACCACTTTGATGTAGAATTATCCCCTTTTTTTAGCTCTAGTGTTTGCATGTGTAATGGTGTGCAGCCATTTTTATAAATCATGTTTGCTTGCTTGATGGATATGCATGTTCTAGTCCAAATTTACATTTCATTCATTCAGGTGTTCTGATACTGCTCTTGAGTTT
>JAKVIS010004229.1:0-14522 GCA_033119425.1 Bufotes viridis | reverse complement strand
TGTCTCTTCTCAAGACTAAAGAACCTCCATGCCACTTATAAGTTTAGTCACTCTCCTTTGTTCTCTCTCCATCTCCAGAGCATCCTTTCTATGGACTGGTCCCCATAACTGAACTGCATATTCTAATTGAGGCCACATCAGCGCCTTGAAAATTGTAATATTACATCCCAGCCCCACAAGTCTGTACATCGTTTAATACATGACAATATCCTGGTGGCTTTAGAAGCAGCTGACTGATATTGTATGTGGTTATTTAATCTACCATCTACAAGGACACCCAAATTCTTCTCTATATGTGACTCTCCTAGTGTTACACCCCCTAGGACGTATGTAGCAAAGAGATTATTACTACCAAGATGCAGAATTTTACATTTATCAACATTGAACCTCATTTGCCAAATTGATGCCCAATCACTCAGAGTGTTCAAGTCAGCTTGTAGTTTATGGAGAGTACTAGTTAGTGTCATCTACAAAAATAGAAATGTTGCTATTAATCCCGTCCTCAATATCATTAATAACTAAGTTAAATAATTAAGGACCCAGCACTGAACCTTGGGGTCCACCAGTTATAACTCGGGACCATTCTGAATAGGAATCATTGACCACAACTCTCTAGACACGGTCCTTTAGCCAGTTTTCAATCCAATTACAAACCATACTTTTTAAGCCTATAAACCATACTTTACCTATTAAACATCTATGAGGGACAGTATCAAAATTCTTTGCAAATCTAGAAACATTACATCCACTGCCGCCTCTCTGTCCAGGCTACTACTCACCTCACTCCATCCACAGCCGCCCCTCTGTCCAGGCTTCTACTCACCTCCTCATAATAACAAATCAGGTTAGTCTGACAACTTCTGTTCTTGGTAAACCCATGTTGGTTATCACTTATAATATTATTTACAGTCACATACTCCTATATATAGTCCCTTAAGAGTCCATCATACATTTTCCCACAACAGAAGTTAAACTTCTATAATTATCTGTGGAGCACCTAGATCCATTTTTGAATATGGGCACCACGTTTGACTGTACCAGTACCTACAGAATCTTTGAAAAATATAAACATGGGCACAGCAATGACTGAACTGAGCTCTTTAAGAACCATTGGATGTTTTCCATCTAGATTCAGAGCCTTGTTCACACTTACCTTATTTAACTTAGCTTGGACCATATCTACAGTTAGCCAGTTGAGTATATTACTGGATGTACTAGCAGCCCTGAGACCACTGATATATCAGCTCCTTTCTCCTCTTTTGTTTATACCAGGGTGGATAAAAATCAATGATTTTTATTTTTAAATAAAAAAAAATCAGATTTGATTAAAATCTGATTTTTTTCATTTAAATTTTTTTTTTTTTTATATATATAAAATGCTTTTTGAGGAAAATATATTACCATCCAAAGGTTATTCCATCATGACAAAGATTAGTTTTTTAATTATGTAGAATAAGGCTGTATATGTTTATTTTTTTGGTAAATAAATTCCATTAATCCATTCACAATGTCGGGCTCTTCCAGAGGTTTTTGTAAGATTATTGGGCAGTTTCTCTGCCTACAAGATATTATCACAGATGCTTGGTTTACTTTTGCAGTTCTCAAAACTGAATTTGAGTTAGCAGAGATCACATGCCTCTTCTTCACAGCAAAAATGTTATAACATGAGCATAGTTGAGAAAAAGATCTTAATCCTAACTTCTACAAACCTATGAATAAAGAATCAACCCCTTCAGTGCCAAGTTTAAAGAAGTTCAGTGAAAAGAATAGAAACAATATTTTTTCTCCTTCCTAAGTACAACAGAAAAGTTGTCCAAATATAAATGATTAACCTATTAAACTGGGGATAGAAAAACTAATATGAAAAGTTGCTATTCTAAAAATCTTCATCTACTTGCATATTATAAGTTATACCAGCAAGAATTAGTCTTTATGTAGAAAACTATGATTTAAATCAAGCCTTACTGACTAGTGATTTAAATTGTGATTTAAATCGTGATTTCAGTTTGATTTAAATCAAATCCACCCTGGTATATACAGAGCTAAAAAAAAGTATTTGAACTCTGCCTTTTCCTTATCTTCAGTGACTAACCCCCCTTTACCGTTATTTAGGAGACTTACCTGCTCAGACCTTGTTTCTTTAGCATTTCCATATTTCAATGTCACTGCCTGTATATATAGTATATCCACATAGTTAACAGAATACGCAATGGAAAACAATTGTATAAAAAGTTTTACCATTGCCTCATGTGTCTCCTGGGGCAGAGATCTCTGAGGAGGAAAACTTCATATATGCTGTTAAGAGGTCACAAAGTTTGCAAAGTAAAAAAGTAAAACTTCATCAAAAGCAGATAACCAAGAAATAAACAAGTTTACTGACACTTTCAGATAACTTTTCAGAATAAGCTTCCATGTGTGTACATGAGGAATAATACAATATCTGGCCATTATATTACTTGTATCTGCCATTATAGTCATGCCACCCAACTTTTAAAAAGCACACTAGGCCATACCTCTAATTTTTCCCAAAATATAATCCTACACACCCAGTCCCCTTAATACCCCACATAGTAATTATTATTCCATTATGCCCCCTCACAGTAGTAATGCCCACATTGTGCTCCCTCACAATAGTGATTCCCAGATATAAGCACCTTCACAATAGTTATACCCAGATTTGTGCCACATTCACTTATGCTCAGATGGGTATCCTTCATAGTAGTTATGCCTACATGTATCCCCTCACAGTAGTTATGCCCAAATGTGCCACCTTTGCAGTAGCTATGACCAGATATGCCCCTTTCACAGTAGATATGTCCAGATCTGCCTACTTCACAGTGGTTATGCCCAGATATGTGCCCCCTTCACAGTAGTTATGCCCAGATGTGGCTCCCTCACAGTAGTTATGCCTGCATGTATCTCCTCACAGTTGCTATACCCAGATGTGCCCCCTTCACAGTGGTTATGCCCAAATATGTACGCCCTTCACCATAGCTATGTCCCCCTTCACAGGAAGTAAACAAAAAAACAGTAAATACTGACCTAGTTCCTCCAATGATCGTTACAGCTCACCCTGCATAGGCAGCAGCAAGCAGGACACTGTTACACATCGATATGCTCGTCTGTGTAGGGGGAGTCCACAGATTAATTCCTGGGCCAGCACCACTCCTCCTACACAGTCCAGCAGTGAGGAGCACCGGCAGCTGAGCTGAATGGTGAGTGGGAAGCCTACGTCCACCAGCTTCACCATTACAAACAACAGTCTCTGCATTCTATGGATGCAGATGCAGATACAGCTGAGAACGGGACAAACCTCAATCCTTATCTGACGACTCTAGCGGGTCAGAATATGAACCTGTAGAAAGCAGTGGCAGTCTGACCCAAAGTTCGGACGAGGAGGTTGAGGTCCCTGATACCACCAGGCGTATCCGGCTCCGTGTCGCTAGACCACAGGTTGCACAGGATCCGTTTCAAGGGCAGCAGAGTGGGGCTGGCGCTGTCGGATTACGTGGTGAGGCATACACCAGCAGCGCTGCCCATCCTGGACCTACTACCAGCACTGCCGTAGAACATGGTGAAGTGGCGAGCACTAGAAGGGCAGTTGAAGCTGGTACGGTGGCATGTGCAGTAGTTCCCCGTCCCAGCCACCGCGCAGACAGGCCTGTAGAGCCCCTAGAATCCCTGAGGTGCTGGCAAACCCTGATTGGCAGCCCCCTTCTTCAGCAGCACCAGTAGTTCCCCCTTTCACCGCCCAGTCAGGAGTTCGGGTGGACACAGCTCAGATCGGATCGGCACTGGGGTTTTTTGAGCTGTTCTTCACTGCAGAGCTCTTTGACCTAGTCGTGGCAGAAACAAACCTTTATGCTACTCAATTTATAACTGCCAACCCGGGAAGCTTCTATGCCCAGCCGTTCCGGTGGAAACCAGTCAAAGTTTCCGAATTTAATACATTTCTGGGCCTTCTCCTCAACATGGGCCTAACAAAAAAGCTTGAATTGCGGTCATATTGGTCCACGAACCCAATTCATCACATGCCCATGTACACTGCTTCCATGTCCAGGACACGATTTGAGACCATCCTGCGTTTCCTGCACTTTAGTGACAACACCACCTCTCGTCCCAGAGGCCACCCAGCATTTGACCGGCTCCACAAAATTCGGCCCCTCATAGACCACTTCAACACCAAATTTGCAGATTTGTATACCCCTGCACAAAACATCTACGTAGACGAGTCCCTAATATATTTTACCGGGCGCCTTGGCTTCAAACAATACATCCCAAGCAAGCGCGCCCGGTGTAGGTTCAAATTGTATAAGCTTTGTGAAAGGGCCACAAGATATACCCACAAATTTCGTGTCTATGAGGGTAAAGATCAGACCTTGGAGCCGGTCGGTTGCCCTGACTACCTGAGGAGCAGTGGGAAGACTGTCTGGGACTTGGTGTCACCCTTATTTGGCAAGGGGTACCATCTTTATGTGGACAATTTCTACACAAGTGTGCCCCTCTTCAGACATTTGTTCCTAGAACAGATTGGCTGCTGTGGCACCGCGCGACCTAGTCGACGGGGCTTCCCCAAATGGCTCGTTACCACCCGACTTGCAAGGGGGGAGAGGGCTGCCTTGTGTAAACGAAGAACTCCTCGCGGTGAAATGGAGAGACAAGCGTGAAGTTTACATGCTCTCCTCCATTCACGCAGACAGGACAATACAAATTGAACGGGCAAAAAGAGTCATTGAAAAGCCCCTCTCGGTACACGACTATAATTTTCTCATGGGAGGGGTGGACTTCAATGACCAGATGTTGGCCCCATATTTGCTTTCCAGAAAGACCAGACGCTGGTATAAGAAGGTGTCTGTATATCTAATTCAATTGGCTATATATAATAGTTTTGTTCTCTACAGAAAGGCTGGGAGAACAGTATCCTTCCTCAAATTTCAGGAAGAGATCATCGAGAACCTCCTGTATCGAGGAGGTTCCGTGGCCCCATCCCCAGTGTAGTGAGCCGTCTACACGAGCGACACTTCCCCAGTGTCGTTGCTGGTACCTCAAACCAACCGCCACCCCGAAAAAGATGTCGTGTCTGTAGCAGGAGTGGAATAAGGAGTGGCACCCACTATTTCTGTTCTGACTGTCCTGACCGCCCTATGCCTATGGGAGTGTTTCCAGAAGTACCACACTCAGGTACACTTAGGGACATAGGGACCGCAGGACACTGGTAGTTTTTACAATCAGGATCTAGGGTCTCTCAGGATACTAGGTTTTGAGAGACCCTAACACACAGGGGTGCTAGTGTGCTACTTCAGCTATGTGAAACGGTAGAAACGTCTCCTTTCACTTGGGATAAAGTGCATAATGTACTTCGCACCATCTCTGTGTGATTTACACTTTACACATTGTCCTATGGGAGAGGAGAGGTTTCTGCAAGGAAAATAAAGAGTGAAAAGAAAAAAAAAATTAAACAGGTAGCAAGAAAAAGAAATCTTGAGTTAGTTTAGCTTTTAAAGTTTTATGATGCTCAAGTTTATAAGGTTCGTAACGTTCAAATTTCTGAGCCTGCCTGATGTGCATTCTGAGAGAAGCATTGCGCTGCTGTCAGAGGACACGGTGAAGTCACGGTGAAGTCGGTGTATGCAGCGCTGCAGGACGAGATTTCTTCTCCGCGGTACAGGTACGTTTGCCCAGGCATATGAGCTGAGGAGAGGTGTTGGAGTTCATATGCTTTGGCATACACTTTGTATCAAAAATCTGGCAAAGATGTCTTCCTCCACAATGATTGATTGATCGATGTGAATGGAGAAATCACGTTTGCCAGGACATAGGAGCTGAAGTGGGTATGGATGTTTGTGCGGAGCCCCTATGTCCTGGCAATCGCCAGGCCCCTCTTTTTTTTTTGCATATGTTTTGGCAGAGATTTTTTCAACCACATCGATTGATGCGAATGAAGAAATCTGTGCCGCTCATTTTTTCTTTTAGCATGTAATGATTGCGGAGACCCTCAAATGCCAGAGCAGTACAAAAACCTCACATGTGACCCCATTTTGGAAAGTAGACACCCCAAGGTATTCGCTGACGGGCATATTGAGTCCATGAAAGATTGAACTTTTTGTCACAAGTTAGCAGAAAGGGAGACTTTGTGAGAAAAAACAAAAAAAATCAAATTCCGCTAACTTATGCAAAAAATAAATAAAAATCTTCTATTAACTTGCCATGCCCCTCACGGAATACCTTGGAGTGTCTTCTTTCGAAAATGGGGTCACATGTGAGGTATTTATACTGCCCTGGCATTTTAGGGGCCCTAAAGCGTAAGAAGAAGTCTGGAATCCAAATGCATAAAAATGCCTTGTGAAATCCTAAAGGTACTCCTTGGAATTTGGGCCCCTTTGCGCATCTTGGCTGCAAAGAAGTGTCACTCATGTGGAGAAGTAGGGCAATGTGTTTTCACACACAGTATGGGTATATGTAAAAATACACCCCAAAACACATTGCCCTACTTCTCCTGAGTACGGCAATACCACATGTGTGCCACTTTTTTGCAGCCAAGATGCGCAAAGGCCCTAATTTCATTGAGTACCTTTAGGATTTTACAGGGCATTTTTACGCATTTGGATTAAAAACTGCTTCTCACGATTTAGGGGCCCCTAAAATGCCAGGGCAGTATAAATACCCCACAAGTGACCCCATTTCGGAAAGAAGGCACCCTAAGGTATTCGCTGATGGGCATAGGGAGTTCATGGAAGTTTTTATTTTTTGTCACAAGTTAGCGGAAAATGAAATTTTTGGGAAAAAAAATCCATTTCCGCTAACTTGTGACAAAAAATAAAAACTTCCATGAACTCACTATGCCCATTAGCGAATACCTTAGGGTGTCTACATTCCAAAATGAGGTCACTTGTGGAGTGTTTGTACTGTCTGGGCATTGAAGTGCCTCAGGAAACATGACAGGTGCTCAGAAAGTCAAAATGCGGAAATTCACTTTTTTGCACCATAGTTTGTAAACGCTATAACTTTGACCCAAACCAATAAATATACACTTCTTGCATTTTTTTTTATCAAAGACATGTAGAGCAATACATTTTGCGAAAGATTTATATAGAAATGTAGTTTTTAAAAAAAAAAAATTACCACAGAATGTGAAAAATGTCATTTTTTTGTAAAAATTTTGGTAATTTTTGATGAATAGCACAAAAAAGTAAAAATGTCAGCAGCAATGAAATACCACCAAATGAAAGCTCTATTAGTGAGAAGAAAAGGAGGTAAAATTCATTTGGGTGGTAAGTTGTATGACGGAGCAATAAACGGTGAAAGTAGTGTAGTGCGGAATTGTAAAAAGTGGCCTGGTCATTAAGGGTGTTTAAGCTAGGGGGGCTGAGGTGGTTAACACACCTGTTGATTAATTAACCACTTAAGCCCCCCTAGCTTAAACACCCTTAATGACCAGGCCACTTTTTACAATTCCGCACTACACTACTTTCACCGTTTATTGTTCCGTCATGCAACTTACCACCCAAATGAATTTTACCTCCTTTTCTTCTCACTAATAGAGCTTTCATTTGGTGGTATTTCATTCTTGCTGACATTTTTACTTTTTTTGCCATTAATACAAATTTAACGATATTTTTGCAAAAAAATGACATTTTTCACTTTCTGTTGTAAAATTTTTCAAAAAAACTACATTTCTATATAAATTTTTCTCTAAATTTATTGTTCTACATGTCTTTGATAAAAAAAAGTCCAATAAGTGTATATTTATTGGTTTGGGTAAAAGTTATAGCGTTTACAAACTATGGTGCAAAAAGTGAATTTCTGCATTTTGAAGCAGCTCTGACATTCTGAGCGCCTGTCATGTTTCTTCAGGTGCTAGAATGTCAGGAAAGTATAAATACCCCCAAATCACACCATTTTAGAAAGAAGACACCCCAAAGTATTCGCGGAGGGGCATGGTGAGTTCATGTATCATTTCATTTTTTCACAAGTTAGCGGAAAATGACACTTTCTGAGAAAAAAAAAAAAAAAAGTTTCAATTTCTGCTAACTTCTGGCAAAAAAAAAGAAATCTCAGACGGACTCACTATGCCCCTCAGTGAATACCTTGGGGTGTCTACTTTCGAAAGGGGTCATTTGTGGGGTGTGTTTACTGTTCTGGCATTTTGGGCGGGGCTAAATTGTGAGCCGCCATGTAAAACCTAAAGGTACTCGTTGGAATTTGGGCCCCTTTGCACCCAGGCTGCAAAAAGTGTCACTTATGTGGTATCGCCGTACTCAGGAGAAGTAGGGCAATGTGTTTTGGGGTGTATTTTTACATATACCCATGCTTGGTGTGAGAGAAATATCTCTGTAAACTGACAACTTTGTATAAAATTTTTTAAAAGTTGTCGTTTACAGAGATATTTTCACACACAGTATAGGTATATATAAAAATACACCCCAACATTGCCCTACTTCTCCTGATGCTAGCATACCATGTGTGACACTTTTGCAGCCTGAGTGCACAAGAGCCCTAAAACAATGAGTACCTTTAGAGATTTCTAGGGCATTTTTACGCATTTGGATTCCAGACTTCTTCTCACGCTTTAGGGGCCCCTAAAATGCCAGGACAGTATAAATACCCCACATGTGACCCCATTTTAGAAAGAAGACACCCCAAGGTATTCCGTGAGGGGTATGGTGAGTTCATGTAAAATTTTATTTTTGTCACAAGTTAGTGGAATATGAGACTTTGTAAAAAACAAAATAAAAAATAAAAAATATATCAATTTCCGCTAACTTGTGCCAAAAAATAAAAATTCTGTGAACTCGCCATGCCCCTCACGGAATACCTTGGGGTGTCTTCTTTCCAAAATGGGGTCACATGTGGGGTATTTATACTCACCTGGCATTTTAGGGGCCCCTAAAGCGTGAGAATCCAAATGCGTAAAAATGGCCTGTGAAATCCTAAAGGTACTCATTGGTTTTAGGGCCCCTTTGCGCATCTTGGCTGCAAAAAGTGTCACTCATGTGGTATCGCCGTACTCAGGAGAAGTAGGGCAATGTGTTTTAGGGTGTATTTTTACATATACCCATGCTGCGTTTGAGAAATATTGCTGTAAACGACAACTTTTTACATTTTTTATTCAAAGTTGTCAATTTACAGAGATATTTCTCACACAATATGGTATATGTAAAAATACACCCCAAACTGTCCTACTTCTCTGAGTACAGCGACTACCATGTGTGCCACTTTTGCAGCCAAATCGCAAAGGCCCTAAAACAATGAGTACCTTTGAGGAGGGCATTTTTACGCATTTTTCTTCTCACGGCTTTAGGGCCCCTAAAATGCCAGGGACAGTATAAATACCCCACATGTGACCCCATTTTGGAAAGAAGACACCCCAAGGTATTCTGTGAGGGGCATGGCGAGTTCATAGAAGATTTTTTTGGCACAAGTTAGCGGAAATTGATTTTTATTGTTTTTCTCATAAAGTCTACCTTTCTGCTAACTTTTGACAAAAGTAAAATTTTCATGGACTCACTATGCCCCTCAGCGAATACCTTGGGGTGTCTTCTTTCCAAAATGGAGTCATTTGTGGGGTGTGTTGTACTGTTCTGGCATTTTGGGCGGGGCTAAATTGTGAGCAGCCATGTAAATCCTAAAGGTACTCGTTGGAATTTGGGCCTTTGCACCCAGGCTGTAAAAAGTGTCACTCATGTGGTATCGCCGTACTCAGGAGAAGTAGGGCAATGTGTTTTGGGTGTATTTTTACATATACCCATGCTGTGTGATGAGAAATATCGCTGTAAATTGACAACTTTGAATAAAAAATTTAAAAAGTTGTCGTTTACAGTGATATTTCTCTCACCCAGCATGGTATATGTAAATACACCCCAAACACATGCCCTACTTCTCCTGAGCACAGCGATACCACATGAGTGACACTTTTTGCAGCCAAGATCGCAAAGGGCCTAAAACCAATGAGTACCTTTAGGATTTCACAGAGCATTTTACGCATTTGGATTCTCACACTTTAGGAACCCTAAAATGCCAGGGCAGTATAAATACCCCACATGTGACTCCATTGTGGAAAGAAGACACCCCAAGGTATTCCGTGAGGGGCATGGCGAGTTCACAGAAAAAAAAAAAATTGGCACAAGTTAGCGGAAATTGATTTTTTTTTTTTTTTTTTTTACAGTCTCATATTCCAGTAACTTGTGACAAAAAATAATATTTTACATGAACTCCCCATACACCTCACGGAATACCTTGGGGTGTCTTCTTTCTAAAATGGGGTCACATGTGGGGTGTTTGTACTGCCCTGGCATTTGAGGTCTCCGCAATCATTACACGTATGGCCAGCATTAGGAGTTTCTGCGATTCTCCATATATTGAGCAGGCGGGTAATGAGATTTTTTTCCGTTCAGCCTCTGGGCTGAAAAGAAAAAAAATGAACGGCACAGATTTTTCATTCGCATCAATCAATGTGGATGAAAAAATCTCTGCCAAAAATGTGCAAAAAAAAACAAAAGCGGCACAGATTTTTTCATTCGCATCGATCAATGTGGATGAATAAATCTCTGCCAAAAAATGTGCAAAAAAAAAGTAGTAAGGCCCCATTCACACGTCCGCAAAAATTCTGCGGAATAGATGCCGACCCATTCAGTGTGAATGGGGCTGGCGGTGTCACGGAGAGCACACTATGCGCTCGCCGCATCAGCATTCTGCGAGCTGCAGCCGCAAACTTCCGGGTTTCGGCCCCCAAGCATCCGGCCGCAGCTCCGCAAAAGATAGAGCATGTCCTATTCTTGTCCGCAATTGCGGACAAGAAAAGGCATTTTCTATATAGTTCTGGCAATGTGCGGATCCGCCAAAATGCGGAAAGCACATTGCTGGTGTCCGTGTTTTGCGGATCCGTGGATCCATGGATCCATAAAACACATACGAACGTCTGAATGAGTCTTACAGGGGGTAATTAGTGTCAGGAGGGTGACAGGGGGTGACATGGGGTGATCGGGGGTTAATCAGGGGTTAATCAGTAACGGGGGTGGGGGTGGGGTGGAGGGGTGGGGGGTCTGTGTGGTGTTTTGGTGCACTTACAAAAGTTTCTTTGGTGGTCCCAAGCAAAGGGACCACCAAAGGACGATCAGCAAGCATATCAGACGCTGTTAACAAAACAGCGTCTGATATGCCGACCCTTGACTTCTACAGCCTGCCAGCGCACGATCAGCGCTGGCAGGCTGTAGCTACCTTCTCCCGGCGTGATCCTGTGAGCGCGCGTCGCAGCGCCGCTGCGTTCACAGGAAATCTCGCCTCTCGCGAGATGACGCGCGGGCGCGTCAACGAGGAACAGACCGACCGCCCGCAGGACGCAATCCTGCGTGAGGCGGTCGGCAAGAAGTTAATGATACTGGCTAACTGAATTTGAGGTGTGTATATATACACTCACCATTTTAACCTGAAGTGGAAAAATATACCAGACATTGCTGGGCGAAGGAATTCTGTGACTCACATTCCCGGCACCCGACCTCTGAGAGGACGCAGTGATCCGCGCAATTAACCCCTCAGGTGTGGAACCTGAGGGTTTAATTGCGTGGATCACAGCGTCCTGTCAGAGGTCGGGTGCCAGGAATGTTCTTAAGTCTCTGCATTGGTGGCGCAGTGCACCCTCCTCCTCCCCAGTATTAATCATTGGTTGCAGTGGCCACAGGGTCCCCTCCCCCATCATTGGTGGCAGTGGGCAGAGGGATGCCCTGCCCACTGCCACCAATGATTGGGGGAGGATGGGGACCCTGTGGCCACTGCCACCAATGATTAATACTGGGGAGGGGGGGTTGAGTTACCAGAGGGGGCTGAAAAGAGGCTGGGGGGCACATGAGAGGCTGGGGGGCTCATGAGAAGCTCGGGGGCTGATCAGAGGCTGGGGGGCACATGAGTGGCTGGGGGGCTGATCAGAGGCTAGGGGCTGTTCTGTTTTTTGGACTTTTGGTTGGTCAGTGGTCACAAAATAAATGTTATTTATTTATTGTTATAATTGGTATCGGCAATTGGTATTGGTGAGAACTTAAATAAAAGTATTGGCACGCGTACTAGGTCTTAAAAAAATGGTATCGGGACATCCCTAATTTTAACCCCTTGATGTGGGAGCATTAACTGAAAAGATATTACAGTACATTGTTACATACGTCAGTTCATAGTTTGTATTGTATGTGCTTTGCATGGAATAAATATTTTTAACATATCACCTGGTGCATAAATAGTATTCCAGTTTTTGAGTGCTCAGCCCCAGTTTTTACCTTTTATGTTATAACAAAGTACCTGAATATTCATGTTTATACACAACAGCAAATATGAATAGTGAGGTAGATAAGTCAAGTGATGCAAAGCAGATTAAAATGGGTAAAAGAGTAAACAGAAAGTTATAACAATAAAATGTTTGAGAAGTTATAGATAAGAAGGGCAAAATATATTCAGTCCATGAATTTGAAGAACCAAGGAGGTTTGATAGGAAATTCCATAAGAGATGTAGAAGGAAATAATTCCATGTGAAACATCTATTCAAGATCAACGTGTGTCAAAGGTTGTCTTGCGTTTATATTCCCACTGCAACCTGTCCTTCCTAGGTTTGAATCAATACTTTAATGTCTGTGATATGGTCAAAGCTGCAAGAGTGTCTTGGTACAGGCAGATCTTTCTTTTCTTCTCTTATTGTGTAGTGATTAGATTTTGTTTTTATTTTAACCATTTCAGTTTGGCTGACATAGACATCCCCAGTAGGAACTTTTGTACATACGATGAAATAGACAGCATTTAGCGTGGTGCAGGTGAAGGTACTTTGTAGTCTTGATTTAGGAATCTGTAACTTGTCAAAGGTCATTATGTGAGAGAAGGTATTTCATTTTGGCTGGTTGCTTGGGAATGTTCCTGTTGTTGGAGGAGGCAGTGAGTTTCCAACAATGATGTTTTTGAGATTATGGGGCTGTTTATAACATAGAAGTAGGGGGTCTTTGATTTCAAAGAGTTATCTTTGTGTAGTATTGCATGAAGTCTTCAAGCAACCATCCTCAGAATCTCCAGATTTGGTTTGTAGGTGACAACTAAAAGTATCCAATGGGTTTATACAGTAAGTAGAAAGATTAAAAATACAGATATTCCCGTGGCTGTATAGGTGTGATTGTGCGCTTATAGGTCAGTTTCCATATCTATCTATCTATCTATCTATCTATCTATCTATCTATCTATCTATCTATCTATCTATCTATATTCATGAGAAAAACATACTAAACAAAGTAAACCCTGTCTGTATTCTTGAATGCTTTGGGTTTATTATGGGTTTATGATCATAACATAGAAAAATATATACATTTTTTTAAATTAAGTCCTTAGAGGGTCTTACATTTAGGTAAGTTCAATCTCACATGAACACTAAGACACACCAGATTTCAAATGTGATCATCTTTGCACAATCAGAAGTTTTGGGAGTTTGCTGATCTGAAATATTGAGGCCTTTAATAACATAATGCCAAAGAAGAAAGACATCAGCAAATGACCTAAGAGAAGCAATTGCTGATGGCTATCAGTCTGGGAAAACATATAAGGCCATTTGCAAACAATTTGAAGTCCATCACTTAACCCCTTAAGGACCGGGGGTTTTGGGATTTTTGCGTTTTTGTTTTGCGCTCCCTGCCTTCCAAAAGCCATAACATTTTTATATTTCTGCTCACATAGCCATATGATTTTTTGCGGGACAAGTTTTACTTTTTAACGCTACCATTTATTTTTGCATGTGATGTAGTGGGAAACGGGAAAAAAATTCCAAATGGGGTGAAATTGCAAATAAAAAGCAATTTCACCACAGTTTTACGGGTTTTTAAATTACAACGTTCGATTTGCGATAAAACTGACTGGTTAATTTTATTCTTCAGGTCAGTATGAATCCGGCAATACCTAATATGTATAGTTTTTCTTGCATTTTGATAGTGAAAAAAAAATTAAAAGTGGGAATTTTTTTATTTTATTTTTTTGTCGCCATGTTTTGACCCCTATAACTTTTTTGTAATTATGCGTACGGAGCAGTGTAGGGGCTCATTTTTTGCGGGGCAATCTAAACTTTTAATTGATACCATTATGGGGTGCATATGATGTTTTGATCACTTTTTATTCATTTTTTTAGGAAATGAAGCGTCCAAAAATGGCGAATTAGCCATTTGGACGCTTTCTTTCAGTTTTTATGTTTACCGTATGGTGAATATTTTTAATATTATTATAGTATGGGCGTTTTCGCACATTACGACACCCATTATGTGTATTTTTTATTTTTTATTTATTTTATTTTCATTTTGGGGAAAGGGGGTGATTTGAATTTTTTATATTTTTTTATTTAATTTTTATTTTTAAACTTTTTTTTTTTTTTACCACTTTCTTATAGTTCCCATAGGGAACTATAAGATGCAATCATCAGATTGCTATTCTCATATATTCCAATGCAATAGCATTGGAATATATGAAAAATCACATATTTCCTATGGAGCCTATTACAGTCATAGGCTCCATAG
>JAKVIS010004228.1:0-14493 GCA_033119425.1 Bufotes viridis | reverse complement strand
GAATGTGCTGGAAATTGATGGGAAACCCCAGAAACCAGGGGCTGAATTAATGTTCCCACGCATTTATTGTTCTGCAGGATATGTTGTATCGGGTGAACCAAACCAGGCGAACCTGTTGAACAGTTGGTGGTGCCCACAGCGTATCGCAAGCTTGTCATGGAGCTTGCCCACCAACATGTTCTTGGGGGACACCTGGGGTGGCAGAAAACCCAGGACCGCATACTGCAGCGGTTTTATTGGCCCAGTGTGTTCAAGGAGGTAGAAGAATTATTGTAAGTCCTGTCCGACCTGTCAGATAACTAGCCCCCAGCCACATTTCCGTAGTCCTCTGGTACCTCTGCCAATCATTGAAGTACCGTTTGAGCGAATCGCTATGGATTTAATTGGGCCTGTACCAAAGTCTGCCAGGGGCCACCAGCACATTCTGGTAGTTCTCGACTATGCCACTCGGTATCCGGAGGCGGTGCCTCTGCGACATACCTCAGCTAAGCTCATTGCCAAAGAGTTAATGGAGATGTTTTCCGTGTGGGCCTGCCAAAAGAGGTTCTGACAGACCAAGGGACCCCTTTTATGTCCAAAGTAATGAGGAACTGTGTAAATTGTTGCGTATAAAGCAGTTACGGACGTCCGTTTACCATCCGCAAACAGAGCGGTCTTGTGGAGAGGTTTAACCAAACTCTAAAAAATATGTTAAAGAGGGTGGTGTCTAGAGATGGGAAGGACTGGGATCTGCTTCTGCCCTATCTCATGTTTGCAGTGCGAGAGGTGCCCCAGGCCTCTACTGGGTTCTCGCCCTTCGAACTGCTTTATGGCAGACACCCTCGGGCCTGTTGGATATCGCCAAGGAAGCATGGGAACAACAGCCTGTCCCCACAAAATTGTCATTGAGTATGTCGCCCAGATGCAGGAACGGATGGAAAGGGTGTTGCCCTTGGTCCGGGAGCATATGGAGGCAGCGCAACAAGCCCAGAGTAGGGTGTACAACCGTCAGGCTCGGGGCACGGACTTCAATCCGGGGAGATCGGGTTTTGGTTCTGGTACCCACCCTTGACAGCAAATTCCTAGCTAGGTGGCAGGGCCCCTATGAGGTGATCGAGAAGGTAGGGAAGTGAATTACAAGGTACACCAGCCAGGCGGCGCAAGCCGGAGCAGGTGTACCACGTGAATTTACTTAAGCCGTGGAAAGATAGGGACGCGCCGACGACCACAGCCCCCGGCCAGGGCTTCTAGGGTGAAAGGGTCCAGCCCCACAGTTCGAGGCCTGTGAAGCCGTAACCACGGTAAAAATTGCAGACAGCCTGTCTTCCAAACAAGTTCAGGAAGTCAGGGAGTTCCTCAGTCGGAACACGGATGTGTTCTCGGACCTCCCTGGCCGCACGTCTCTCATCCGACATGACATCGTCACTGAGCCTCAGGCCAAGGTCCGGTTAAAACCATACCGGTACCCGAGGCTCATGGACATAGTGCTGCGAGCCACATCGTCGGTACGCCTCGGCCTACTTAGATGATGTAGTCATCCACAGCACCGACTGGGAAAGCCATTTACCCAAGGTGCAGGCGGTAGTGGATGCCCTGAGGAAAGCCGGACTCACCGCTAACCCAAAGAAGTGCTCCATAGGGTTAGAGGAGACAAAATATCTGGGATATGTTATTGGGCGGGAGTCATCAAACCTCAGGTAACTAAGGTAGAGGCCATTCGTAACTGGCCCCGACCGGTCACCACCAGGCAGGTAAAGTCGTTCCTGGGGATTGTAGGATACTACATGAGGTTTGTGCCCCACTTTGCCACAATAGCAGCGCCATTGACAGACCTGTTGAAGGGGCGAAAGTCTGGGAGGGTTAGCTGGAGTGAGAAGGCGGAGGAGGCTTTCTCCGCGTTGAAGTCGGCCCTGTGTGGGTCCCCTGTTTTGGTGACACCCGACTTCAACAAGGAGTTTGTCGTACAGACCGACGCCTCGGAGGTAGGCCTCGGTGCGGTACTGTCGCAGGAGGTCAACGGGAAGAACATCCCGTTGTCTTCCTGAGCCGTAAGCTCAGCCCCGCCGAGTCCAGATATAGTATAGTGGAGAGGGAGTGCCTGGCTATCAAGTGGGCACTCGAAAGTCTCCGCTACTACCTGTTAGGGAGGAGGTTCCGTCTGGTGACCGACCATTCCCCCTCAAATGGATGAGTCAGGCCAAGGAGAGGAATGCTCGGGTCACCAGGTGGTTCCTATCGCTTCAAAATTTCAAATTCTCCGTGGAACACAGGGCAGGCCGCTTGCAGGGTAACGCAGATGCCCTGTCCCGCGTCCACTGCCTCACGTGTGTTCACCCCTCAGGGTTGAACAAAGGGGGTGTGTAAGAGGGTGCAAGGTATCATATGCGATGGCAGGTACGTGTCACCGAGGTTGCTGGCCTCGGTGAGGTGAGAGCCGGGGTTTTTGTCTGCAGCAGCTTATGCTGCTAGACTTTGTTACTTAGTTTGGCTGCAAAGCTAATCCGGGCCGGCTCTTACTGGGAGTAGGTAAAGTGTAGGGTGGGTGCCTACTCCCCACGGTCCAGTCCTGGTTTTGGGCTGGATATAAAACACAGCCAGCAGCTGTGTCTGGGTGGTGATTATCCTGGAGCCTGCTAACAGGACTGTGAGGTTCTCTGTGCTGGAGGACGGAGCTCAGCAAGGTGGTGTTTCCCTGCAACCTGAAGGTGGAATCGCCTGCGGCTGGGCCGACTGCTAGTGTGTGAACCCGCACCTAAACCACCCAGGTGACTGGACCCTGTGTTGGCCTGTTTTTGTTTTGCCACGTTATTTCCGCTGTGTGTGAACTGTCACCAAAGAGACTGTTTTTCATTTATGGTGTGCAAGTGTGAATAAAACACTGTTTGTTGCACAATCTGGACTCCTTGTTTTGCCTCTAAACTGCACCCGCACCGCTGTCTACCAGAGCGACTCCCCACATCACCCATTGGTGTAGTGAGCTCCCTAGTTTGAAATATGGACCTATGGCATCATATAGAAAATAAGAAACTCAAGGCAGAATCATATAAATTCACAAACAGTGAACATTTACCATTAGAGGGAGAGAAATCTATGACAGTCAGTTTTAGAGAACTAGAAGGGCTATTACAGAAACAACTACGTCAAAATTGGGAAATCAGATCTCTACAACATTATATAGAGCATGGCAAAATACCGAAGGAATTACAAATCAATAAAATTCCAGCACAAGATCTCCTGAATGATAAATTTGAGAGCGAATGGAACAGTCTGCTATTTACTCAATTCATCGCCTTAATTAACTTAATAATTAAGAGGAGAACTGAGATGCTGGAAGAAATAAACAGAAAAATAGAGACAATAAAGGAACAGCTAGACAGACTCCTAAAAATGACGAATATACAATGTGGCAAGATAGAATATGTAAAGAACTGGATAAAATAGAGACAGAGATTATCAATAAGAAAACTAAGAAACATATAGATAGACGGTACACTAAACAACGAGAGAAATCTCAGAGATCTCAAAATAATGGGAAAATGTACAAAATAGTGATTACATCACAAACACTAGAAAGACAGAAAATATGGAAAACACATACTCCATACCAGTAAACAATTACTGGTATGGAACAAGTATGAACAATTATGAGAACAACATTTTTAGATCACACCCCAGCACATCACAGAACACGGATAAGACACAGGGAACAAACACCGAGCTATCACAGACAAAAATCACTGACCCACCATTACAACTTGTGACAGAAGAATCCCCATATCAATCACCCAGAGAGGGAAACTCATATCACACACCCCAAACTTGGAACCGATATGCACGCCCCAACACCGATCACAGGAACACCTACAGACACCAATATCACAAACACTCAGAAGAAAGAGAAAAACGAGGAGAAGCAAAAGGAAGAGAAACACGATACAAGAAACACCACTAAACATCAACATCAATTCTGTGATAAATTTAAGCTCCACCACCCTCACTAATTCACTAATATCACTATTAAATAAAGGTCTGAAATTTGCCCCAACCAAAAAATCGATCAGTTTTCCACATACATAGGAATACAAAAATTCATAAGAAATATCTGTCTAAAGAAATACTTTATCAAAAACCCTCTGGAAACAAAAGATAATCAATCCACAGGCCCTTTTCGACACACAACACAGAAATAAATCAGCAATGTTCCCTAGGAATTAGATAAGTAAAGAAATGTCAACTTTCCAAAAATGTGTAGAAGGAGATTTGAGGAAACTGAAAGATAAACCTATGAATAATAACCTAACCCAAAAGAAACTATAGCTATTAAAGAATTACAAAATTCAATGCAATCACTAAATGCCCAGGAGATAAGGGAGGAGCCACGGTTATACTTGACACAGAAAAATACAATAATGAATGTTGGAGACAGTTATCTGATGAAACTACCTATTCAAAATTAACAAAAGATCTGATAAATGATTTTAATAAGGAACTGAAAAATTATGCGAAAAAGGCTTACAAGAACGAGTTCTTTTTAACTACTTGCCGCCACACTAACGCCGATGGGCATCAGCGCGGCGGCTCTCTCAGGTCTCACTGCCGCCTATCGGCGTCATCTCGTGAGACCTGAGATTTACGCATGAACGCGCGCGTTGTGCGCGCACGTTCATGTGATCGGAGCCGGGACAACTGAAACTACAGCCTGCCAGCACTGATCATGCGCTGGCAGGCTGTAGATGCGAAAAACGCATTTAAATCGCATATCAGACGCTGTTTTGTAAACAGCGTCTGATATACCTGCAGTCTCCTCGTCTGGTGGTCCCTTTGTTTGGGACCACCAGAGGAAACATAGGTAAAGTGCACCAATCACTACACACCCCCCCACCCCCATCACTGATTAACCCCTGATCACCCATGTCACCCCCCTGATCACCCATGTCACCCCCTGATCACCCCTGATCACCCCTGTCACCCCTGTCACTAATCACCCCTGTAAGGCTCATTCAGACGACCGTATGTGTTTTGCGGATCCATGGATCTGCGGATCCGCAAAATACGGACACCGGCAATGTGCTTTCCGCATTTTGCAGATCCGCGACAGAACTATATAGAAAATGCTTTTCTTGTCCGCAATTGCGGACAAGAATAGGACATGTTCTATATTTTTGCGAACGGAAGTGCAGACACTGAAGCGCGGATCCGTAATTCTGATCCGAGCGGGACAAAGTCTGTCCCCATAGAAATGAATGGGTCCACAATTCCGTTCCGCAAACAGAATTTCGGACGTGTGAATGGGGCATAAGGGTCCCCTTATCACCGCCAGTTAGCTAGCTACTTGTTAGGTAGCAAGCGCCCAGCCCACCGCACCGCAGTCACTGATTTTGGCAGAGATTTTTCATCCACATTGATCGATGCGAATGAAGAAATCTGTGCCATTCATTTATTTATTTATTTTAAGCCCAGAGGCTGAACGGAAAAAAATCCCGTATGCTCAATATAAGGAGAATCGCAGAAACTCCTAATGCTGGCCATACGTGCAATGATTGTGGAGACCGTCAAATGCCAGGGCAGTACAAACACCTTACATGTGACCCCATTTTAGAAAGAAGACACCTCAAGGTATTCCGTGAGGGGTATGGTGAGTTCATGTAAAATTTAATTTTTTGTCACAAGTTAGTGGAATATGAGACTTTGTAAAAAAAATATATATATATATCAATTTCCGCTAACTTGTGCCAAAATATTTTTTTTTCTGTGAACTCGCCATGCCCCTCACGGAATACCTTGGGGTGTCTTCTTTCCAAAATGCGGTCACTTATGGGGTATTTATACTGCCCTGGCATTTTAGGGATTCTAAAGCATGAGAATCCAAATACGTAAAAATGCCCTGTGAAATCCTAAAGGTACTCATTGGTTTTAGGGCCCCTTTGCGCATCTTGGCTGCAAAAGAGTGTCACACATATGATATCGCCGTACTCAGGAGAAGTAGGGCAATGTGTTTTGGGGTGTATTTTTATATATACCCAAACTTTGTGTGAGAAATATCGCTGTAAACGACAACTTTTTAAAAAATTTTATACAAAGTTGTCAATTTACAGAGATATTTCTCTCACCTAACATGGGTATATGTAAAAATACACCCCAAAACACATTGCCCGACTTCTCCTGAGTATGGCGATACCACATGTGTGACACTTTTTGCAGCCTAGGTGCGCAAAGGGGCCCAAATTCCAACGAGTACCTTTAGCTTTTATATGGCTGCTCACAATTTAGCCCCACCCCAAAATGCCAGAACAGTACAAACACCCCACAAATGACCCCATTTTGGAAAGAAGACACCCCAAGGTATTCGCTGAGGGGTATGGTGAGTCCATGAAAATTGAACTTTTTGTCAAAAGTTAGCAGAAAGGGAGACTTTGTGAGAAAAACAATAAAAATCAATTTCCGCTAACTTGTGCCAAAAAAATCTTCTGTGAACTCGCCATGCCCCTCATGGAATACCTTAGGTGTCTTCTTTCCAAAATGGGGTCACATGTGGGGTATTTATACTGCCCTGGCATTTTAGGGGCCCTAAAGCGTGAGAAGAAAAATGCGTAAAATGCCCTCCTAAAAGGTACTCATTAGAATTAGGGCCCCTTTGCGCATCTTGGCTGCAAAAAGTGTCACACATGTGGTATCGCCGTACTCAGGAGAAGTAGGGCAATGAGTTTTGGGTGTATTTTTACATATATCCCTGCTGGGTGAGAGAAATATCTCTGTAAATTGACAACTTTGTATAATTTTTTTTAAAAGTTGTCATTTACAGAGATATTTTGTGAAAAATTTATATAGAAATGTAGTTTAAAAAAAAAAAAATTACAACAGAAAGTGAAAAATGTTGTTACATTTTTATTAATAGCAAAAAAAGTAAAAATGAAATGCCACCAAATGAAAGCTCTATTAGTGAGAAGAAAAGGAGGTAAAATTCATTTGGGTGGTAAGTTGTATGACCGAGCAATAAACGGTGAAAGTAGTGTAGTGCGGATTTGTAAAAAAGGGCCTGGTCACTAGGGGGGTATAAACCTGTGGTATTCAAGTGGTTAACCAAGAGTCGGATTTTATCTTGGGCACACAGGGAAGGCTACCTGCCTTCTATTGTCTGCCCAAGATTCACAAAGACTTACAAAATCCCCCTGGTTGCCTTATAGTTTCTGGGATCGAATCCATTTCCTCTAATCTATCAAAGTATTTTGACACCCACCTCCAACCACTGGTAAAAAAGACCAAATCGTCAGGACACAACACATATTATCAAAATTTTAGAAAATCTAGAAGTGGAAACCAATTGGATCATGTGAACTTTGGACATTCAGTCTTTGTATACGGTCATAAACCATCAACAAGGACTGGATGCAATCAACAATCAACTAATTAAAGATTGTTCATTTAAAAATTTCCAGGTCAATTTTATATAGGATGGTATTAAATATATTTTAGAACATAACTATTTTTACTTCAAGGCGATTATTATCTACAGAGACGTGGCACCGCCATGGGGACTAGGTTCGCCCCAGCTATGCTAATTTATTTCTGGCTGAGTGGGAATCTGCCCACATCGAACCCAGACTGGGGCGGACCTTGCCCTATGGCGGCGATACATCGATGATGTTATTTATATCTGGAAACAGGGAGAGTCCCAACTCAAAGAATTTTTTAATACAATAAATGAGAATGATATGAATTTAGTTTTTACTTCAAATATAAAAGAACAGACAGAATTTTTAGACTTATTAATAACTAAACAGAATAATAAATATTATTGTAGCACATACCAAAAACCTACCACAAAAAATAACTTTATTTTGTTCTCTAGCTGTCACCTTCCGAGGTGGCTTTTTAATATCCCTATTGGACAGTTTCACAGAATCAGACGCAACTGTACAGAAGATCAACAATTTGAAACAGAAGCTATGGAAATGAAATCACATTTCATAAATAAAAATTGCCCTATAGAATCGATAGATAAAGCACTAGATACTACAAGGAAATTTGAAAGAAAATCTTTTTTTAATGATAAACAAACAGAAAAGAATGAACATCAATTTTTAGATATTAGATTTATTCTCCCTTTTAACGACAACTATAAGAAACTACAGAATATAATTAAATCACACTGGCCACATCTTCTAAATGATAAAATAATAGGACATTGACTACCACATTCACCAAAAATAACTTTTACAAAAGCTCCCAACTTAGGTTTGAAGATAGCTCCATCAGTTCCAAATAGGATTAAGAAAGATACCACTTTAGGCATCTATATGAACATGAAAGGATTTTACAAATGCGGAAGATGCACAGGATGCAAACTGAATAATCAACCACATAAAATCCTTGAAGTTCATTCCACTCAAAACTCCTATACCTTGGAAATTAAAGACTGTATCTCCTGCAATTCTGCGGGAGTCATATCTCTAATTCCATGCCCATGTAACCGCCAATACATTGGCCTGACAAAGGGAACTCTCAAAATAAGAATAAATGAACATATAGCTCACATCAGAAGAGGACATGAGAAACACTCTTTATCCAAACATTATAAAGAGGTCCATAACAAAGACCCACTAAATACTAAATTTATGGGATTAGAAAAAGTCAATAAACATTGGAGAGGAGGTAACTATATACAGAAAATGGCCCGAGCAGAATCTAGACAGATATACGAATTTGGGTCTCTTCAACCATCAGGGCTTAATTCAGAACTAGAATTGTTCGGTTTCCTCTAAGGTTGATGCCCCATTTCTAACGGTAGGTCACATGTCTGACCGTTTATCGGCACTGTGACCTGCCCTCGGATTTGAGACCTCTTCCGACTTCTACGAATTGAAACACTGAATTTTTCATACATTGAATTTTGTACACAACAAACAACAATTTTATAATATCTGAATAATATACTATTTACATATATCTGCCCTATACACAAAAATACTGAATCATTATACCTCCCTTTAGGATCCAAAAAATGTTCTTATCAATTATTAGTAACTATTTTATACACAAAATTATTGTTTTTATTAGCCAGTTTTAAGTAAATTGTATATTCATAGATTTCTGTGAGTTATATCTAATTCTTATTTCATACAGTTACTTACTGCAATGTAATTTGCGTATTTTAGAAAAAAAAAAACGCATATATAAGCAAAAAAACGCAACATAATCACATCAAAATCGCATCATGCACCAGACTTAATTTACAGTTGGATTCCAACCCAGTCACCATGTCTTATGCAGGACCAAAGAGGATATAAAAGAAGGAGGTTGAAAGGTCCGGTTATGACCACTGAGGAAGGGATGTGGTATCATCCCGAAACGCGTATGGTAGACTCATATCGGACCCCTTTGAAAAACCTCCATTAAAAACAGCAAAGGAAGCATGGCCATGCCACGCTAACCAGGTAAGATTGGGATATTTAATCGAATGGACTATACTGTTGCTATTTACTGATACCGGGACAACACACACAAAGAGAAAGCAAAAGTCTTACCCGAACTATCGCGATACTCGATCATTGCCGGCAAAAGACACACGAGGTAAGACGCTGTAGCGCTCTCCCGCATTACTCGTTCTTGAGTCAGCATGAAAACAATATATGTCCTGAAAAACAAATTAACAGGTAAGACCTACTATGAACTTATGAGTCTAAGACTCCAAAGGATATAATATTATTGCCATCCTCATAAAAGGATTATTACTGCAATCACCACTACAATTTATACAGCACTCTTTGCACTTTTTTGATGCAATCGACACTTCTGTGATCTTATATCTCAATACCAACAAACCAGTGCACTGGACATCAATCATTTACGAGTGGACTGAGACAAAATACACCTACTGAGATTTCCTGATACTAAAAACCCGGGATAAGGACATTATTTGTTATTTTGGCTATTTTGGATATTTTGTTATTTAGATAAATTGCATATTCGCTGTGACCTTATCTCTTTGCACTTTTTTGCACTTTTTTGCACTTTTTTGCACTTTTTTGGCTTTTTGCACATTCTTGACTTTTTATATGTATTGATCTATTTATTTGAGCCAAATCTGCTCCATTGATGTGTTATTAGATCATACCTATCATTGTGTCACTATATTAATGCTGCTACTATATTTTTGCTGCTAATATTTTAATACAGTTTTCATCATTTAATATCTATATATCTACAATTTTAAATTAATACATTCTGTTTGATTACATAGTCAGAGTGCTCACTGATCCTCCCTTTTATAATTATCCAATTACATTATTGAGGTAGGGTGTCCTCAATTACAGCTAGTAGCACCTTACCATAGTCAACTGAGAGTGAGCCACTACTGCAACTACTATTTACCTTAGAAATAAACTCAACTACACACTTTTGAGTCCCTCCCCAATGCTATATATGTGATCATACCTCACGCAACTTTCAGTGGGTCACAATTTTTTACGCCTTTAGGTATGGCTCAAATCTATTGTTAGTGATAAGCGGGTCAAGACTATATCCCGTCTATGCGATAAACTGCGTACTTCCCTATCCACCACCACCCTCTCCTAAGTTAGGCTATGGGAGAGGGACCTGAAAAGAACGTCCACTCTTGATGAGGTCAATGACATACTCCTAGCTCCTCATAAAGCCTCCAGCTGCATCCTAATTCAGGAAAATTGTTATAAAGTCTTAACTAAGTGGTATAAAAACCCCTGATATTACTTTCTTATAATCTGCCTCTGCCTCGGACACATGGAGATGCTCCAAATCCTTCTTCCACATTTGGTGGGAATGCCTGTTAATTAATGAGTGGTGGAAGGAGATCTTTACCAAAAGTAACCAAATCTGTAAAACCTCTTTTCCACCCACGCCAGAAATTGCCCTTCTGAATCTTTACTCAAAACATCCTGGCCCTACAAAATTACACTTTTTCAGGCAACTTATAAACACTGCCAGACTTATGATCCCTAAGCTCTGGTTATCAACGGTCACCTCGGTCTTGGAACACAGATTTTCCAAAATAGACCAGATTTATAGATTTGAAGAGATCTCTTATTGGGAAATGAGAACAATTTTAAAAAAATTATGGCATTTCGGGGTACTCGAAAACATATTGAGGCTTTGATTAAGGGCCCCTGTGGAAGGCCCTCTCATTTTCTCCGTATCCCCCTGATCCTCTTCCCTGGCATGTTTGAGACGTATCTTATATGATATAACCTACATGCTTTTATAGCTGACTTAATGCCCTTGGAGCAGACAAATGACCCCTTCCAGAACTGAACTCTGTGCTCTGTAATTGAAATTATGTAATGATTTTTTCCAACAGTCTGACTCTATCTTATGTTGTTTTTCCTCCCTTTTGTGGGGGTGTATTGTTTACCTTTGACTCTTGTACACCTATTTTTGCTCAATAAAGCTTCTTTGAAAAAAAAAAAAGGAAGGCAGTCAGTAAGGGCCTTAGAAGTGTCCATGATGCTGATGGTGCACGCAGAGGCCGTGGCCCTGGGTGCGATGAAACTGAGTAAAGGAATGTGGCTGAGGGCCTCCAGGAGCGCTAACCTCCGCTGACACACAAGCATCTGCCTTCAGGTCAGTTGACCCTCTAAAACATCATTTGCGAGTGTCTTCAGGGCAGCTGACCCTGTAAAACATTATTTGTGAGGGCCTGCAGGTGATCTGACCCTCGAAAACATTAAATGTGAGAGCCTGCAGGTGAGCTGACCTTAAAAAAACATGTATTGCGAGGGCCTGCAGGTGAGCTGACCCTAAAAACATGAATTGAGAGGGCCTGAAGGTGAGCTGACCCTGTAACACATTATATGTTAGGGCCTGCAGGTGATCTGACCCTGTAAAACATTATATGTGAGGGACTGCAGTTGAGCTGACCCTAAAAACATGAATTGTGAGGGTCTTCAGATGAGCTGACCATGTAAAACATTACATGTGAGGGCCTGTAGGAAAGCTGACCCTGTAAAACATTATATATGAGGGCCTGTAGGTGAGCTGACCCTGTAAAACATTATATGTGAGGGCCTGCAGGTGAGCTGACCCTCTCAAACATTATGAGCGAGGGCAGCCTAAAAAGCATGTTGATATGATCGAGGAGGAGGAGATGGATGAGAAAAGGAAGATTGAACAAAATAACCTTTTTTTGTGGTGGCAGAGGTACACGTGATCACAGTGTATTCAGTACATTATAAACTACACATTTAAAGTGCCTTGATGTTTAGCCGCTTTCATCTGTGGAGTAGAGAAGTCAGGGGCAATCCAGGCCTTGTTCATTTTTATAAGAGTCGACCTATCAGCATTTTCAGTTGACAGACAGATGCGCTTATCAGTTATTATGCCCCCAGCAGCACTAAATACATGCTCTGACAAAATGCTGGTGGCAGGGCATGCCAGCACCTCTGAGGAGTATAGTGGCAGTTTGTTCGACGTGTCAAGCTTGGACACCCAATAGTTGTAAGGCACAGAGGGATCACTGAGGACGCTGACACGGTCTGCTATGTACTCTAGAGATGTCACAAACATAAAATGTTCAGTTCGAACGCAAATTTCCACAAATGTTCGCAAACGTGCGAACAGTGCAAACCGCCATAGACTTCAATAGACAGGCGAATTTTAAAACCCACAGGGACTCCTTCTGGCCACAATTGTGATGGAAAAGTTGTTTCAAGGGGACTAACACCTGGACTGTGGCATGCCGGAGGGGATCCATGGCAAAACTCCCATGGAAAATTACGTAGTTGACGCAGAGTGTGGCAAGTTGAATTCACAATGTGATTATTATAACCTGAATTCTCAATCTTCGTTATATTCTAGCAATACAACCATTAGGAACTCAGCTCTAAGTTGTAATCGCAATGTGAATAATACTTACAATTATTAATCGCTTTGCAAATCCATTTGATGCCTCTATTTGATTGTATATGACGGTTAACTATGACTACCACCAACGTTCTGCTGCCTCCGAGGCAAGATATCTGAACCCCCAGGGGCCATTTGGGCGTTTTTGATAGAAAATGCATCAAAACGCATATGCGCTTTTATCTTTTTTTATTTTTATTTTATTTTGCTGTGTATTTTGCCTCATTTGGTTGCATATTTACATTTGGTATAGGCAAATATGGTAGTCTAGAATTCAGTTTTTCCCAACCAGTGTGTCTCCAGCTTTTACAAAACTACAACTCCCAGCATGCCCGGACAGCCTTTGGCTGTGCAGGCATGCTGGGAGTTGTAGTTTCACAACAGCTGGAGGCACACTGGTTGGGAAACACAGGTCTAGATCATTACTCTGCCAAAATCTATATTCAGGTACATGGCTTAGAAAATATGCTGTTAAACAATGATCCTAGGTTTTGGTATAGACACATGATCTAGACTACCATATTTGCCTATACCAAATGTAAATATGCAGTCATAGTCAACCGTCATATACAATCAAATAGAGGCATCAAATGGATTCGCAAAGCGATTAATAATTGTAAGTATTATTCGCATTGCGATAACAACTTAGAGCTGAGTTCCTAATGGTTGTATTGCTAGAATATAACGTATATTCTAGCAATACAACAACAACCATTAGGAACTCAGCTCTAAGTTGAATTTGCAATGCGATTAATGCAGGTTATATTAATCGCATGCAATTAAACTTAGATCTGAGTTCCTAATGGTTGTTGTATTGCTAGAATATAACAAAAATTGAGAATATAGTGCTATATTAGTTATCTTCGTTATATTCTAGCAATACAACCATTAGGAACTCAGATCTAAGTTGGAATCACAATGCGAATAATACAGGTTATATTAATCGCATTGCGATTTACAATTAATAACACTGCAGCTTCAGAATGAATCTAAGATGGATGCTGTCCTTGCGTTTAGATAGGAGGTGGGAGGGTCTGGGAGGGAGGGTATGCTGATTGGCTGGAATGTGTCTGCTGACTGTGAGGTACAGGGTCAAAGTTTGCTCAATGATAAAGTATACGGGCGAAACTCGCATATGTTCGCCCGTCGCTGGCGGACGCGAACAAGCTATGTTCACTGGCGAATAGTTCGGGACATCTCTAATGTACTGCTTCACCATCTTCCAAAATGTTTCCCCCCTTGTGACACTAGGCCACAAATCAGGTTGAGGGTGCTAGCGGGGTGTCATGAAACTGTCCCAAGCCTTGGAGAGTGTTGTCCTGCCTCTGTTGGAACTGCTGTGTGTTCCCCTCATCTCCCCTCATGGGTTGCCAAAGGAACTACATACTCTGTCGCCATCGTTGTTAGCTGTAAATTTTTCCACAATGACATTCTGTTATTGCACCATTTTGTTAGTCCTTCATAGTGATGAGCGGCAGGTGCCATATTCAATTTTGACGAAATTCGCAAATATTCAAAAGAATATTCGCTTCATATTCGTCGAAATCGAATATTCGTCATTATTCTAGTTATCGCGATTAATATGCGATTTAAATAATCGCGTATTGTGATTTTAACCTAAGGCTACTTTCCTATTGGTTT